>NPHW01002181.1:19461-49485 GCA_002240705.1 Elaphomyces granulatus
TTCTCTGCAGAAAGTCGAAAAGGAGTAGGCATTGCACCAATAACCTCGTTGTGAGTTTTACTGACGCAGTCATTCTTTGTCTGACAACATCCACCACCATTTCTGTGAGCACTCCATTGCAAGATTCGTTCCTCGGCCCACCAATATTCCAGTCAACATCTTTGGCCCTTGGACGAAATTGATAGTAGTATATAGGGAACTTGAGCACTGTAGCTACCACCGATAAACCTCTCTATAACAGCGGATATAAATAAACAGGATGAATGTATAATTTCTTATCCAAGGTCGCATGGGAGTGATTGATTATCGTGGTCTTTGGTTGAGTTGGTACTGCCCAGCCTTAAGATTCATTAAACCTATCCATGGGATGTCTGACGGATTTTGAGCCCGGGCCCTCCAGCACTTGCAATAGCCCGTCCTACACAACCCGATTTGAAGGTCGCCGGGAGATAGATATTGAGGTTCATACACTAACATCTAACACACCCTTGGCCACGACCTGAACATACGACGTTTCTGCCGGTGTCACGGTAGCGCCTGCAGGCTCTAGCAGACAGTCAATTTCCTCAATATCAATCTTCTCCCTTCCTTTGAGCCGAGTATAAAGATTAAAATTGCTAATATTACTATCGTAAGAATCAGGTTAACAAATACCTCCACCGTTCCGATTCGGTTTTTACCCTTTTTTCGGGGTTTATTTTTGAATCCTTTTCCGCTTCTGCGTGGCGTTTCGTTCCTTTCTCGTTGTCATTTCAGCGGCCTCGGAATCTTTCTCTTCACAAGCAAGACAGAAATATATTTTGAATGGTGAAGAACTGAAATAAGTGGGCAGTAATTCCCCAATGCATCGCTCGCCCAGGAAGAGGGATTGGGCGGCCTTTATTGTCCATGCGTTTTTAGGACATAGGTTCGAAGGGAATTGCATTTCTTCAATAGAAGTCCCCAGTCGTAGATATCCCGAACAAGGGGGGCCCAGTCATCACAAAGACACAGGTAAACTGGTGCGAAATGCAACTAAAGTCCATATCTAATCGCAAAGCATCGATAACACCCCCTTGCGGGCTTTTAAACCCGGCATTTGACGATACTCCAGTCGCTACGGACCGTACCTTCTACCGCAGAAGTTATCGACAGCCATTTCACTCGTTCGGTCGAGCTGAGGAAAACCTTGCCCCAAGAAGATGCCGTTTGAAGGGCTGGGGGACCCGATCCTCCATTTTTGCTTCTAAATAAATAAAAAATCACGAGTGGTTAGTATTTATCGAGGACTCCAGTCCAGTCTTCCATAAGCCCTGGTGAACACAGTGTCTTACCAGTTTCTCTCACTTCGGCTCAGATGCCCGGCTCATCACAGTCATCAGATTTCCAGGCCGAGACCAGAAGCCTCTCATACTGTGATACTATGTGTCTTGCATAATGTCTGTGTCATGTAGCATCAGTGAAGGATACGTATGGGATGCAAAGAGTGATATATCAAAAGAAAATGATTGTAATTAATAAGGCTATAATGGAATAGGAAAAGTGAATGGCATTGATTACCAGCTTGTATTATTGATTATTGATTCTGCAACGGTGAAGATTGTGGGAGGGCCTATATAGACTTCCTGATACATATCATCTCAATTGGAATCCTCTTGAAACATATGGGATTCCGAGCATCTCAGGCATTATATGATGGCCTATCATACAACCCGCCTTGATTTGAAAGAGAAACTACATGTAGAAGATTTTATTGTCGAAGGATGATGAGCGATATTGTATAAGATTGCTACGGTAGTTAAGCTAAATCTCCAGAGCTTGGCTGCTAAAGAGAGCCTTCAACCTTGCCGATACTGTTTCCACAAAGCAAGTTCTTCCCCTTTTACCTGCAGGGTCCGCGGTTGGTTTATCGCGAGCTGTCGCACGGCCAGATGAGAATTCTGACCCGATATGTATCGGAACACAAGACACAAGGCCGTACCCGCTGTTCTTTCAACCACGGCAGCTCTCAGCCTTCTACAGCTGTGGATTTTTCCCTTTTTTGCTCCTATACAGGCGCAGTTCCTGAATACCTATGTAGCCCTTCCCAGTCTGGCGCCTGGAAGCCGAGATCGCCCAACCAGGAGGCAAAAGAGATATCATTAGAACACTCCGCCAGAGCTCATGCGACCGAAATGTGTCTCTGCGGCTGTAAGCTTCGGAAGCTTAAAGCCAGTCGCCATATGCCGCATGGCAACCGGGTCCCAGCTGGGTAAGTGTTGAGCCTGACAATGACATTACAAAGTCAGAATGATTATTGATTAATATCTCACGCTCCGAGAAATAGCCCGGCAATCTTAATCCGTCGACTATTCGACGGATCTGAGGCTGCGTACAGCTCATGTCTTCCTCCGGTTCCTGTATTCATATAGTAATTGCTGCAAAAATACAATCGGACAAAAAAACCTGGTATAAATATGCAGATTTTCTGCAACAACCTGGAGCCGATAGGTCGCTCCAGGAGTATGGACCCGTCATACGGCGATAAGCATCATCGGTTGCCAACTCAGAAAGACCTTTTTTTGGGTAATATACAAACGGGCTACGCGTTAAAATTCCAACGGGTTTTACCCAAAGCTCTGGCAAACCAATCTTACCTAAGGCTCCAGCTACTTATGCCCGTACGTACAATGCGAACTGCACCAACAGGCTTTCTGGTGAACCATCTCTGTCGATCTTAATCATCTCTGTCGATATTATTAAATTCTTAACTTCCGAATTATATTATTTGGACCCCACGGTGCACCCCGCTGGCCCTGGAGCCGAAAAGTCGCTCGAGTATGGACCATACGGCGGTAAGCATCATTAGTTGCCAACTCAGATATATACCTATGATAGGTATATATATATATATTTTTTTTTTCGGTAACCGGGATGGCAAGCTCCAATGACTGGTCAGACGCAATCTTATAGACCTTTCTCTCTTCTCGGCCTTGCCGCTCTCACTTGCTCTTGCTCTTGTTCTTGCTTGCTCTTGCTCCTACTCTTATTTACCCCCTTTTTGCTCGTGACAAACTGATCCACTAACGGCCGCTAGTTCACTTTGTTAGCAGCAACATGCAATTTTCAACTCGAGACAACTCAGCACACGCAACTTATCAGCTTTCTAAAGTGCAAATTGACCGCAGAAGCTTACTCTACCACTCATTAACATGTCAGGTTCCCCACCCCGACTAAGATCGAACAAACGACGCCGAATTAGCGATGTCCGGCCAGCCAACCACTTAAGTGCCTCTCATATGTTGAGAGCGAGGAGCGGGAGAAAATCTTTCGGACCCGCATCAATCTGCTGCCGATGCATGCAATGATGCTTCGCGGCGAGACGACATATGAAGTTTACGCTGTTGAAGCATGCCGACCGACGTGACCTCAGCTCCCTTCAACTGCTAAAAAGACAAAGCGGAAGGAAGCAGGTCAGCCGACTCAACATGGGTTCCCTCCCGCCCGGCATTTCCTCACAAATGCTGTACCCATTGCAAGGAACCAGATGTATGGTGTTAGAGGTTCCGCAACCGTCAATATGCTGAGAGATCTGGAGGGCGAGTTGAGGATGGAGGAGAATATGTATGGCAGGCTATCTGTTCTTTGTGGAGATAGATGCGTCTTTATTTATTTTTTATTTTTTTTTTCCCTTCTCTTTCCCATGTTTAATATTCTCGTTTACCGAGCCACTTAGATAGTAATATAATTGTCTAAACTGGTGTCGTTAGGGCACATGGCCCTTGACAATCCCGGCCCCCTGTGACCATAACCCATGGATTCATGATGGCTCGTGCACCTTCGGCCCGGCCCGGTTCCTGAATCCCGAGACAAGGTCGGGTGACTAATAACTTACTAAAATAGCGTGGTCCCTCTTGACCAACCGTGTTGACGTCAGGTTTCTATCCACGTGCCCAGTATACATATACTGCATGCATCTCGCGTGACAGCCAGTGTGACGAGAGGGGGAATCTGCAGTGTCGATGCCCTCAAAACTCCCCCATCTTTTTCTCTTCTGGTCCTCCTAATAATGCTACCGTGTATACGTATGTACTCACGGCAATGATCATCAGCGCTGGGCTTAACATACTAACTACATAGTATAGTATACAAACCTGTTGATGCTAAATGTTGACGTCGACGTCGACATCGTTGTTTGCTCTCATCGCTGCCCTTGTACTGCAAGCATGTCTCTGGCAGGTCCCAGCGGCTAGCGGTCTTCCAGGCTGCGCGCGAGATCTAGAGAGAGAGGCACAAGGTCGAGGGATCTCGGTGGAGTTATTCGAAGATTTAGAGGAGCTCACTAGGTTGGTTGACATCTCCTACTGTGTGGGTTCGTCGGGGCTTTACAAGCCGTTTCGGTGTCTGAGTCACTGTAGTGAGTTTGGCGGGTTTGAATTGATCACCGTAAGTAAGCCTTAGCATTTTGTACCCCCGTGAAATAATACTATGGAACTTGACTTTGCTGCTTTTGAAAAACAGACCTGGAATACAGGCCCCTTGCTCTCCGACTCTTGCGGATACATCGCGCTCTCGCACCCGCCGTTTGCGAAACGCATCATTGTGGCCTTTCGCGGGACCTATTCCATCACCAACGCAATTGTCGACCTTGCTATAATGCCACAAGCCTATGTGCCTTATCCCCCCGTGGATGATGGTGAGCCATCCGCGCAGAACAGCTGTCTTAACTGCACAGTCCATGCGGGGTTTCTGAAATCATGGAACGACAGCCGGACGATCGTCCTCCCTGCCGTGCTGGATGCTCGCGCACAATATCCAGACTACGACATCGTTCTTGTGGGACATTCGCTCGGCGGAGCCGTTGCCGCGCTAGCAGGCCTGGAGATGCACCTTCGGGGTCTGAACCCTCGCGTGACGACTTTCGGAGAGCCCCGGATCGGGAATCGGGCGCTTGAACATTTCATCGACACCGTTTTCAACCTGACGGGATCTGAATCTCGTCCGGGTCCGGATACCAATCAGACGACAATCCCATTTCGACGAGTATCTCATATCAATGACCCCGTCCCTTTACTGCCCCTCGAGGAGTGGGGTTACGAGATGCACGCTGGGGAGATCTACATATCCAAACCTGCCCTGCCACCCTCTGTTTCCGATCTTGAGCACTGCGACGGCGACACCGATCCACACTGCATTTCTGGGACCGACAACTTGCATGAGAGACGACTGCAACTATGGACCGCTCTGCTGCAGACTGACGATGACGATGAAGGCATTTTCCGTAGGCATCCACCGGTGGCCGCCGCGGAGGAGACACAGATGCAACGAATTTTTTCCCGGGCTAAATCCGATGACATCGAACAGTCACTGTCTCTTATCCCGGTGAGATTCAGGCTTTGGGAGCTTCTCTTCGCCCACCGCGACTACTTCTG
Source organism: Elaphomyces granulatus (assembly GCA_002240705.1). NCBI lineage: Eukaryota > Fungi > Ascomycota > Eurotiomycetes > Eurotiales > Elaphomycetaceae > Elaphomyces > Elaphomyces granulatus. The sequence continues at coordinate 24,852 of NPHW01002181.1, forward strand.
GAGGCTGGGTCTTTGTGTTCCAGGTGGCGACCCCGGGTCGTGGAGGTGGTTTTAAATTCTAATGACGTCTTTTTTTAAAAAAGAAATCGCATGGCTAATGTTTAGCACACACATACGCATATATATTTACTATCTTAGTTACGATAATGATATCCTCCTTAGAAATTGACTTGACACAAGAAAATAACATTATGTTACTTTGTCCTTGGGGATTTCCGGCTTGAATACCTACTTCCATATTACCATCAGTACAAAAAAAAAAGAAAAAAATCTTGTTCTATTGATAGGCAGATATGTACCGTATATTAATATAATGATATATGGATATGCAGGGGGGAATCAGAAAGGACAAAGTCACCGGATTCAAGATTGGAAACTATCTTTCTCTGAACAGTGAGAATGGCCAAGTCAATTGATCAACCAGACTATACCAGACTTTCCCCTTCGCCGCTAATCATGAGAAACTGCAAAAAAAAAAAAGAACCAATGAACAGCCAAAAGGGTACAAAACCGATGTCTTTCTTCTCTTTATTTCGTAAAATCGTAAAAAGGCTTGTAACGCAAATATAATGCCAAGGGGATATCTTTCGGTATAGCCACAGACTACGCCGTACACACCGACTCACGAGAAAGGGAAAAGAGGAAGAATAGGATCGAAAACATCGGGTCTAACACGCATCGAAGGATTGTATTTATGCGGCCATCACTTGCCGAACTCCAGGTTCGGGATGATAACAGGGCCATATTTCACCACGCCTCCATATGCCCCGTCACCTTGCACCATAAAGTCCGCCGCAAGACTGAGTCGGCCGCCCCCGTTGGCCATGTCGGTGCGGCCTGAGCTTCCCGACACTACCTCCGGGTCATAGGCGACGATGGCAACATAATTCCTCCGTCCCATGAGCCTCCTGTGCTCGCGAGGCTGGCCGTTAACCTCAGTCTGGAACAGTTCGAGCATGTCTTCCTTCGTGTCGGTCGGCTGTGAAGGGGCCGAACGTTGTCCATTTGCGGGGACATAGAGCGGTTTGTTGTTGTGGAGAAGCCTGAGGATATACGAAGGAGGGGGGGTATTGACGATTGGCGATGAGATGAGCTGGTACATCGTCTTATGGTCAGACGGGTGGCTGGGGTCATGGACTAGCCCGGCACCACATAAGTTGACGGCACCAGATATGAAGGTCATTCGGATCGTCTTTTGACGGGCAATTCCCTGAAGGGTACGGATAAGATAGGTTCGTTCTAGGTCCTGGAGTTCTCGTGTCAGAATTCCAACCACCCGAAAACGTGAATTGGAATGGGACACACTTACCTTGGACTCATGGGTCCACTGGTCTCTCAGCTCGTCAAGCATGTCGATATCACCGAACGGATTCAACACTCCCCCCATAAGTCCTGTCTTCCCGACAGCACGTTTCACGACATCGAAACCCGAACCTACAGCGTCCTTAGCGCCAACAACCCCTGCCACAGAGCTCGTTACTTTTCCTATCAGATTATACGCGCCAGTGACAGCTCTCTTTCCACTGGCCATGGCATGGACAATTGATTCCGTCGAATCCAGTCTAGGGTATATTACGGGCACGGGGATCATCCATATGCAGTGTTGTACACATGGAGGTAGCGTAGCAACTTTTGGGAAGAGGCCCTGATACGTAGCGCCAGCCATGACCTGATGAGGGTTCCGCTCAGAACGACAATCAGGGCCAACTACAACGACTGCTGGGCCAAGGTATTTCACAAAGTGCCACCCTGTACCAGTAACTGTGAATAGATCTATATCCGTGGCGACATTCCGTAGCAGTTCCAGGGTAGTATGATGTTGGAAAAGTAGATACATCTCGATACTGATCCGGCCGATGTTTTTGAACATATTAGAAAGCTGCATGTATGACGGATATGAACCAAATCCGTCAAACCTTATCGACCTGTTAGCCTCGTTTTATCTCCACCGAAAAATAAAATAAAAATAACTCACATATCATGGTCATCAATCTGCAGAACTGAAGGGATCTGAGCGAATGCCTCTCTGAGATACGGTTGATCAAAATGACTCGTATAGTAGTGGAAATAGGCATGCGTTGCGTCCTCTTCATGGGCCGTTGTCCACACCGAATTTTTCCTGTTTTCTTTCCCACTGATGGTGAGCCACTGTCGTAGTAAGGGAACGTCCTTCCAGATTCGATCGGCAAATATTTGACCGCCTAAGCCCAGTTGCACATGGAACCCCCCTATTTCTGTATGCTTCTGCATGATATCTTTCCACATGAAACCGACCCCTCCCAATCGGGCCCTCTCGTTCGCATTAGCACCCAGTGCGAAATCATTTCCTGAAGTGGCAATAAATCGCCAATTCGTCTCACGCCGGCCTGCAACCAAGAATTCGTATCGGGTGCATCCAAGGTGTGAGGTGATGGCATAGGTCCATTTGGCGGGGCCCGATTCCTCCATCTTTAAATCGATGTCGTATTTATAGAATGTCCATCGCTGATGGACGGAAATTTTGACCGCATTGAGCTGCCTGGGATTCGGCGACAAGTCGATGCTCTGATGAATGTGAATCGACGGAGGATGAGGAGCGTCGGTAACTAGGAGGATAGATCCTAGCCAGAGTCCTCGCTCCAAATCCATATTCACGTATCTCAGGTACGGACCAAAGTACACGCCATTGGTCGGTGTAACTTTAAATAAGTCCACGCCGCTAACTGGCGGTGGCCCTGCGTAGGTGGTCGCCGTGGAGTTGAGACTCATAATGCTTGCTTCGTAGCCGGGTGTCGCCGGGATCCCGGGAGAGGCTTGAGGCTTGCCACCGAACGTTGACAGCCCAGGGGACGCCAGAGGATGGCCAGTGTAGGTGCTTCCTGCAGGCGACAGGGGCACATCATTGAGATTTAAAGGGGTTGGGCCCTTAGGAAACTCCCATTGTGTAGACTGACTTGGAAGGTGGATGTAATAGTATTGACCAGAGTTGGGATCGAGATGGGCGATCCAACCTTCAGGCAATGGAGGAGGGGACGCTGGGGGAACCGCCGCCGTTGAAGGAGCTGGAGAAGCGCTAGTTTGGCTGCCATAGCCAGTCGGTGGTTCCGAGTGGAAACTCTGCGAAGGGGATGGCCCCGCTTGGGGTTGATATTGTTGCTGTAGATGTGGTTGTGGCTGCGGCTGCGGCTGTGGTTGTGGTTGTGGCTGTGGTTGTTGCTGTTGCTGTTGTTGTTGCTGTTGTTGTTGTTGTTGTTGTTGCTGCTGTTGTTGTTGTTGCTGTTGTTGTTGTTGCAGTTGTTGTTGCTGTCGCTGTTGATGTTGTTGTTGCAGTTGTTGTTGCTGTAGCTGTAGTTGTTGCTGTAGCTGTAGCTGTTGTAGTTGTTGTTGTTGTTGTTGCTGCTGCTGCAGTTGTCTGGGGTCATTGGCAAATGCGGGGTGAGCCTGAGCTACAGCACCAGGAACACTCATTACAGCGCTGGTACCTCCAGGAATACCGACGCCAGCAGCTCCAACAACCGCACCCGGGGAGCTCATCACGGCAGCGGTAGTGGCAGTCGGGGCAGGGCTAGTGGTGGGAACAGTCGGGTCAGTGGGACCAGCGGAGGGAACGGGTGTCGATGTGGCCGGGTGACCTTGTGGGCCCGGTGAGGCAACTGCCGGACGTTGCTTTTCATTTGGATATCCCTGAGCCGGGGGGGTGGCGGAAATAACGGAGTACGCAGGAGGCGGGGAAGAACTGAGATGCATCCTCTGGAGGTCTTGTTCGAGCGCATTTGGAGGGATCGTTCCCGGTCGATGTATATAAGGACTCTGAACCACCGGCGCAGGCGGTATGGTTGAGGGAGGCGGAGTGGTTGAAGTCGCCTCTCCTTCTCCTTGATACACCGTCGGGGGACCATGGGGTTCACTTCCTGGCAATTCAGTCGGGGTCCATGGTCGTTGTACCGGCGGTTGTGGTCGTGGTTGCTGGCCGACTGGTTGCTGACCGACATACTGGCTGGCCCTTTGCTGGGCTGCCGCATTTTGAGAATGCAAGCCGGCCAGAGTCGAAGGACCCGCGATGCCGGCGGCAGCGTACCGAGCCTCGATGCCCGAACCTGTCCGTTGCTCGGGGCCGGCAACTGGTGTCTCGGGGGGCGGCGGAGAGCCTCTTTGGGCGCGAGTGGTTGAGATAGATGCAGTGGAGCCAATGCGGTTGATGGAGCTAGGGTTCGAGGCTTGGATCTGCGCATGCGCGGCGGAGGAGGAGGAGGAGGAGTTATGGGCCGTTAACGAGGAGGGAGGTGGAAAGTACTGCTGATGGTATTCGGGATAGGGGATTTCATCGGGCTGCGGAGATTTTGGCGGAGCGGGGACGGCCGACCGACCATCTTTATCCGGAGTCTCTGGGCCTGGAGATTCAGGCAGTGGCTTGGGCGCATTCCCCCGTCGTTCCGCCAATGAGACTGGTTTAGAGTCGCGACCTTCCCAGGGACGCAGAGACAGCGGATATTCGGTCAGAGGAGGGGGCGGCGGTGATATGGTGGATGCAGGGGATGTCATCGTGTTCTGACGCGGAGAACTTGTCTTTCCACCAACTGTGGCCGGACTCCCCATCCGTCCGCCATCAGGATATGGAGGTTGACTGGTCGTCCGCCCGGAACGAGACTTTTGTTGTGGCTGTGGTCGTGGCCGGTCATCTGGATAGGGAGGTGTCGCACTCGACGGCTGTGGTAATTGCTGTGATTGTTGTTGTTTTTCTCTCTGTTGGCTAGCAGCAGGGTTCACCGGAGACGGTTTATTGATTCTCAGTGGCTCGACGAGGGGTGACTCGTGTTTGGTGCTGGGAGAAGAGTTAAGGAACATCTCCTCCTCAGGTTTACCCTGGCGGTTACCGTTAAGACTCATGGCGAACAGTAGACAAAGTAGCTTCGGTCAGGTGAGGAAGTTGTCGAGCTACTAGAGAGAAGGTGATAGATGATGATGATGATGATGATGATGATGATGAAGACGACGACGACGGTGATAGGAAGAATACATGGACATATACATATGATATGTACCTATGTACCTAATGTATGTGTATGTATCATATGATATGGTGGCACACAGGTAAGACAAACAATTATGTATATTGTTGTTACTCCTACATATGCATATTCTAATGAATGAAGATAATAATAATGATTGTTTCTTTTCTTTTCTCTTTTCTTTTTTTAACACCAGATTTTATCCTATTCGTGATGGAAAGATTCAAGAATTCCTTCATCATAAATAATTATAACAGTTGGGCTGCAGCTACTGTATCACTGTATCACTGTGACCAATCTGGGACCTTGCATACACGCCCTTTTTTTTATAAATAGTCTATGATAGATACAATTCGACGCCTATTGGCTATACTATACGTAGTACCTATTCATATACTATTACTTATATATATATACTACATAGTTATAACTCTAGATAGCGAAGCATGCATTGATTGGGTCGAATATAACTTTATGTTGGGAGTTAATAATAATCAAGCAGGATTAACTATATATAATAAATTATCATACATATCATAGATCTATGCTATTTTATAGTCAATTAATAACTGTTGACTTTATCTTCCATAGCCCTAATCGGCCCCTAACTATAACTTATTTTACCCCCCACCTAAGAGGCCAAGGAATGTGTACCGGTCCAGTCGGGACGGATCCTGTTGGAATGTTTTAGCTTGGTCATCGCGTTTTTGCACGGCTTCCAGATACTCAGGGTGTTGATACAATGATGCTCTGTCCTGTGGGCTGATATGTCGTGGACCTTTTATCGATCCAGCGACTGATTCGTCGGATGGCGTGCATTAACAACAACAACAACAACAACAACAACGGATGTTGGCATGTTTCATTATCAAATTCTGCTGCGCTTCACTGACGGCCCCTATTATGACCAAAAACATCCGGGTTTAACACCGTGGAATGAGGAACTTACCACTCTCATTTAGCGTTTTGCCGTCACCGTACCGGAAATGGAGCCAGCCATGGATCTCTCCAAGGCTACTCAGTCTCGAGGGCATGGTACTCGGGTTCATCGATTTAGTCCATTGGATGGTTGGGGGCCATATCGGTCATACAACACAGAAAATACTCCTCGATCTCGGGCCTCAGAGGCAGAACCATCTGCTGACACCTATCTTCAACCAGGAGTCGTCGAAGATCTTCCATGGACCGGAGGTGCGGCGCTTCAAAGGCATCCAGAGAAAACAAGATACCAAAGAGGAAGACGTGAGGGCTGAAGATTAACGAAGGGTCATCCACAATTTCCGGCAGAGGAAAGTTTTTGCTGTGCACAGATTAGTTAGCAAACGACATTACGTAGGGCATGTCATCGCGATGAGTAATGTTGGATATAAAGGCCGACAGGATACGTACTGTTGTTCAATTCCCAGGAACTGCTTGGTGTGAACAGCACGGAGCTCCACCATAGGGATTGGAGGGCCGCCTAGGGGGTCTCTCTGGATGGAAAGCTGGAGGTGCTTGGGTTGCAGTGCGAGGAGAGCTTGGATCCGGTTCACAGTGAAGATCCCAATGATCGCAAAGAGACAGATCTGAATGCGCTCAAAGCCTAGATGAAATCGCCTTTCCGTGGTCTGGAGAACTGTCTCGTTGAATTCGGTTAAGTCCTGAACGTACACCCCGGTTTTCTCTTGCTCTCGCACCACCGAGGATTCCATAGCCGTACCGCGTTGATTTCTTCACCCTGTTCTTTCGTGAAGCTGGTGTGAGTCACCCTTCGATAATATCCCTGAACACACTTCCAATCCGCACGGAGAGCGCTGCCCTTTTTGATCCCTTTCAAGCGCCGGCCGCCCTCACCCCGCTTGAGCTTCATACAATAATTGAGAAATCGAGGAATGTCGTTCGGCGTTGACTGACGGAGGGCTTCCTCTGCATCGCTCCACTTCGGCAGAGCGCCAGGCTCGGCAGCCTTCACCTCGCAATATCTCGTGGTAGATCGGTAAACCAGTTTACCTCATTATCGGTGTCTGAGATCCTTACTTGTGCCACCGTTTCTCAATCCGAGCTCCACGACGTTTCGTCTTCTCTGATCGCCCGTAGTCCAAGGGGACATTGGCGAGATCTTCATCCGTGTCATCATCCGGGTCATCACTGTACTCCGGCTCAGATGAGACGGCGTGGAGCCTGGTGCGTCCCAGATGACGAGGGGAGTCAGATCGTCGTGGTGATGATCGTGGTGGGCGAGGAATGGGGTCGGGGTATAGTAGTAGTCGTCGTCAGAATCGTCCGAGTCGGAACAGGACGAACTGGACATGTCGTCGCCGTTAACCTTCGTCGGGACCTTGGACGTCAGGTGGTGGTCAGGTTCGGAAACAGGAAGTGCGTAACGCACTTGATCGGAAGCAGGCGGTTATTGCCTGACAATGCCATTGTACGTCAACTGTCGGGATTCATGACGATGGTTCGGTACCCCTGAGGCAACGCCCAACCAAAAACCGTCAACAATGCCATCTTGGTGAACTAAATTTGTGTGCAAATTACATTTGAAGTACAAAAATTCGGTCGCCCAGGCACCTGGTACTGATGTAGTCATGACATAGATACCTATAGGCTATGATAGGTAGTTGGGCGTAATCACTTTTTGGGAGTTGTTTGTGAGTTCCGCCCAATCATAGCGCGATAAAAGATCTTGCTTAATTCTGAAGCGGATATATACCTATTTCTTGTCAGTTATAGCTTATTATAAGAAAAAGATAGAAGCTGGGATAGATGTTTGTGCACATAGACAATATCTGGATGCTCTTTCAGTTCAACAGGATGAACTAGTTCGGGAATTTCATTGGGAAGGCATCATACGTATCACAACAGCCGTCCACCACCGCCGGATTTCCCTGGATGTCAATATACCTCTAGATGGCGTTCAACATGGAACACATCGAACTAACAGAAGTGGACTTTTACAGATGAGCAGGTATGAATCTCAAGACCTAAATGCTAGAGAGTACTAGTAAGTATAAGTACTATGGATGAACTCGGCCGGGCCGGTTATGTATCGTAAGTAACTATTTTAAGCTTAGAGCTATACATAGTTAGAGTGGCCATGCAAATAGTTAATAATAATTCGCTGAAGCTTGATCCAATCGCAGGTCCCGCAGGATGTAGTATCATAGACTGCAGGTTTCAAGCTCCATCATACATAATGCATGCATGCTCCTCCGCCAAGCATAGAGGTCTAGACCTAGACTTTGTTCATGGTAAAATATTAAATCACACCGGGGCTGCCGTCGTACATATCATAACAGATAGAGTTGCTGCAAGGACTCCAAGGAGTAACTACATGCCTAGCATACAATAATAATATTCATATGTTTGTGCTTCTTGTTCTGTGATCTATACATTGATATGATAGGGCAATGTGTTGAAGGGCTGCAGTCACCGAGACAAATCCGAGATTTAAGGTATGATATAAAAAGGTTTATTATTAGTCGAGTCATCCTATAATACCTTTAGGTACATACCTACAAAATACATACATGCATACATACATACCTAACGTAAATGGCGCCAGAGTTCGAACCTATCAACGTTCCAACAACGGCCCAACGGACTGTGGCTGCGATGCTGCTGCTGGTCGGCGCTTAACCATATCTCTTGATTTATATAATAATTATATTAATACTATGATACATACTATTGGAGGAAAAAGGTTCATCATGAAGTGTATGATACTGTTGATACGCTGGGAATAATAGTCTCGAGAGTATTATTAAATAACTAATTATACACTATGGGTTCTAGTAATAGTGGTGGTATCGACATCGCAGCATATCCATATACATATAGGAATCCCGTCATCGCCCATTGCCGGTAACCGTCCCAGACGGCAGGCACATTTATTTCCCTCCCATCCGATTCCATCCAATTCCCGACCGTGATCCCTCGCAAATGAATGATATGTGAAAAGAACAAGAAATAAAGAGGGTGACGGGTAAACCCACATTAAATAATAATAATAAAAATAGTACAAAAAGGGACCACCCACATTAAAATAAGGGGTATAATCACACGGGGTACCCACAGGGATGATAGCCTTTGTCGGTCGACCTGGATCTCACGGCTTCTCGCCTTGGACGGACCCTAATTATTATATTAATCTACCCCGTTGGCCGATGCCTAGAGGAGCATCAGCAGGAGCGACTCTGGTGCGGTTCACAGCCCAAAGTTAACGATCTGCAACCCTTGCTCAATCATGATCTCGGCCCAATCGACATCCAGACTATAGCCTTCACACATCAGCTGCTGCGTCCGTTGCCGGCACACGATCTGAAGCACATGCCGTGTCGTGGTGGCATTGCGGCCAATCCCGTCTTTCTCCATGCTCGAAATCAGGTCCATGGCCCTCATCTTCCGGCCGCTCGAAGACGACGCCGTTCCGGCCATGAAGAGCGGGAAAATGATAAATCGGAGATCGAAGCGTCCAGCATTGACAATGCTCTCCGCCACCTGAAGGATCATGGACGCGTGTTGCTCAATGTGCTCCTCGGAAGTACCTCGGCGCTGCCCCGGCCACATGCTGGTATAAGAGTAGATGAGACAAGCGTGGTATAGTGTCCATGACTGTCAACATGAGGTCACCGTTAGCCTTGGACCGAACCTCACTTAGATCATCATTAACGTTACTACTTACTTGCTGAAGGATCTCCCTCGACCGTTGCGGGAGACTGTCTATATGCTGGCAAAGGTATACAGCATTAGCAGAACCCCAAAGAATCCTCAGGCCATGCTGAATGTCCATCAGCTTATTGGATTGGTGGATGACATCGGAAAATGACGTTGGGCTTATTGACCCATCCCAAAACGTGGGTGAGAGGCTTCCTTTTCGCAGGTCGGCTGCAAGAAAGCCCAACCGGGAGGCTAGGATGAAGGTCTCGTGGTGCAATCGCAGGATCGCCGGCAGACTATCGACTTCCTCGGGATAGATGACGCTATATCCATCGGGTCCCAAGGGATAAAGTTGGAATTCTGGCTCAGGGAGCATGCTGTTCTTCAGCGTGCCACCGAGGAATTCTCCGGTTCCCGCACCACTCAGAAGTGCGTAGAGGTCAATGTTGCAGACCCACCAGACTATGAATGGATATCGCTCGGTTCCAAATTTGGAAAGCCTCATAAATGATATCCGGAGGAGCTGTGAGATATGGTGGGACCACAAATTTGAGCCTCCCGGTTCTGCCGCCGCAAGCTAGGTTTGAAATGAGCAGCTTTTCACCAGATGTAACAATCATTAAGCGAGAAAGATAGTAAAATCTCGAAAGCGGTCCATGCTCACCTCATAAACAAGAAGTAGAAAATGCGTGAGGAACAGGCCATCCGAACATAGATCTTGATTATGTCGTAGGCTTGTTTGGAGAGAGGGAAACGCTAGCTGATAATGCTGTAGCGCAAGGATATTTTGTCCATCTTGGTGAGCAAGACTGAGAGCGGAGAGGGCCATCATGGCGTGAAAAAGCTGAGATCCGTCATCACGTATTAGACCAGGTGCTCAACGTTACGTTACTGGTTGGGGCAGAGCAGCTATCAGGTAAAATAGAGACCTACAGGACGAAATGTGGCCGCCACACGTTCAATTATCTCGACGGCGGGCGAATCATGGCAGAAGGATTGGCCTTGGATCTGCTTCCAGACCACATCCCGGAAATGCAATAGTAGTTGTGCATCTTGGCCACCCTGCTGGACAATTTGATCTAGTGGGCCGACATATTGTTGTTCCGCGGGGACGGATCCAGGAGATTGAACTGATACCGACGGCGAGGAACACGGTGTACCATCCGAAGTGGGGGATTGCCGTGACGTTCTCAAATTGGCGGATGACGGGCGGCGAGAGCTATCTTCAAACCGAGGCAAAACGACGACGTTCGGATCTTTTCGATCCCGACTGCTTTCTCGCTGGTCTCTCCGGTCGTCACTGATCATTGAGCTGGCTGTAGAGCCCCTCCGAAGAAACAGATCCTGAAAATTCAGCGTCTCTATAGAGTCATCTGTATATTCCGGTAGTCCCGAGAAACTGTCTGGATTCACCACGACATGATAGGTACCAGGGCTGGACGTTTCTGCTTTTCGCTCTCGTTCGTCGTCACAAGTCAATGTTGCGAAAGGAGGGAAGGAGTCGTGCAGGGCCGGCGATGAGACAGAAATCCCACGATACGATGCTATTGTTCCAGGAAAGCCATGCCCCCTTTGTCAGCCATGCGATTGGTGAACAAGGGAGAGAAGGATAGCGGGAAACGAGTATCGCAACAAGGACATCAAAACAAGTTTTTGTTTCCACCTTTAAATGAATAAATAATACAACAATTCAAAAATAAAAAAGTGAATAGGGCCCTTACGATCCCAGACGGCATTCCCAGCCGTTGACACCGCCGACATCCTTTCCATCACGCGAGAGGTATCATCTCGAAACGAAAGTCGAGGATTATAGTCGCAGGCGTGACCTAGTCGGGTACATTGCTACACCGTCGCATCTGTGAGTCCACCGAGATCAAATAACGAAGGATAATAGTAAAGGAGATTCTCAAACGTACTCCGCAAGTGGGATGACTTTCGTCACATTTGACTAAGGATAAGTCAGAAGAAGCTTACTCGCTGGCGCAGCCGAAGATCGACAAGAAAAACAAACTCACCTTTGCGACCCTACCCAGACAACCAACCACCACATGTCAGCACATTGTTCATCAACGCATCCATCCAGAACACTAGCTTCCTCGGACTGGGGTAGCTGCACGAGATTCTTACTCTACATGTCCTGCGCCAAAATTGTGAGTCTCGAACGAATTCTTCCGATCTAGGGTATATCATGTCGGACAGGGGCAAAGGATATGAATGACATGAAACGGGGAACACGAGGGTTTGAGGATGGGACTGAACTGACCAACAACCTGTCCTCGATCTCGGAGGCAGACGAACACGAGGTGGCACGTTCAAATTGGCGGAGTTGATCCTAGCTGCGGAGGGGTTGGAGCTTGTCCCATAGACATCATCCTTAGGAGCAATGATCTGCAAGCGTAATGAATGCTTGTCGGCCGCATCACCCCGCCGGTTCGGCATACCAAAGCTGGTAATCGTCATGAGATCGACGTCAACTTCCTTGTCTCTATTTCTCTTTCCTTCCTGTTCACTTTTTTTCCTCACACGCTCGCTCATTCACTCTCCTCCTCTCTATCTCTGACCTTTTGTCGTTGTTGTTGGCTGTTAACAGTCTCCAGAAGCTCGAGAAGTTCACGAAAGACAGCTTTCAATGGCGAATATTTAGAAGTCGTAGATAATTATTATAAATTATAGTTAGAACAGACAATTAGCACCAGGATGAGCGGCGGAGAGAGGAGACACAATTCCCCCCAGCTAGAAGCACAGTGCACACTAGCGAAGAGGTGAGAACTTCAATTGGGATGTGACAGCTTTGCGATTTTCTTAATCCTAAGAGGAGGACGAGCATCCCCTGGCGCAACCGGGAAGTTATATCGACATCGTGGCATCCCCAAGTCCTGGTTTCCGGTGGCGATATCTTCGGGGCCGCAAGCAAGCTAAGGCACGGAGTATGCAATGAGCAATTCCGAGAGTAGGAAGGAATTGACCTGTGAGTAATGGTGTGTATGTATGAGGGATTGTGTGTATTATTGTTTTTTATTTTTATTTTTAAACTAGGAGTCAGTCTAATAGCGAAAGATCGCCGGACCCTCTCTTTTATCCGGGGTAAATAAGCTCCATGGAGAAGGGGAAGGTGAGCCGGGGGCGCAGAATGGGGGCTCAAGAAAAGCATCTTCACAGGTGACAGGGGACTTGGAGATGTAGGCAAGGATTCTGATGGCCATCTTTACTCTCTGCTTGCTTTTGTCTTTTCTCCTTGACGCTGTAGGCACGCTTGTCAACAACCAAGCCCAAAGTGGAAGACTAACGACTCACAGGTAGGGATGTCCAGACTACACATGAGGCTATCAAAATTCATTCTCTGTTGGTCAACGCGGCGCGCAGGAAAGCCGCCGGAAAAGCGCCGCCATCATCAGCGGTTCGCCCATGGACCACCACACGAGCTGTACCTGACAGGTCACGATTGTGAGTCTAGTACACAAACGGTCGAACCCACGAGGTTAGAAGGGCTTTTTTTTTTTTGGGTTTGAGCTTTTTAGGGTTTTTTGGGGCTTTTGGCAGGTCGATGATGATGGACAGCTAACCGCTTCCAGTGTGTTCTCCCGAGGGTCATCATGATATATCCTGAACAAACATTAACTTATAGATTAATAACAGGGTCTTTGTCGTAGTGAATCGTAAGGCCACTTCGTTCTTATTTGGCACCGGGAGGCTTTCTTCCTAGGTTTCCACCCGCTAACTCTATACATCGTCGTCCCATGGATCAATCATCAGAGGGACAACAAACAGTGGAAATCGTTGCAAGATGGGAACATGGGGAGAAGGTATCATCATGGGGCTGCTGGATCCCCAGCTGTGGGTTCCCTTGCTCTGTCTGAACGATATCCATAATAAAACGAAGAATGGGATGCAGCAAAGGGAAGCTACAGGTTGCAGGATGCCAGACGCAGATACTTCGGGAACGGAGTAAATCCAGGTTGGCACTGGGCAGGCTTCTTTCAAGCTCATGTCATGATGATGATCATCATCATAGGCCTTATCTGTAACTGGTGATCGGTGCTTTCCCGTTCCAGGCTCCTTACTCCCCGATTTATTCTAGGTGGCATATGCTAGGGTCTAGCTAGTCCAGTTCCAAGGTGCATGCATACTGTAGTTTTTGTTCATGCATCCTGCGGCAAGACAGGGCTTCGGATGTGGACGAGCCACGACTCAGCCTCTGCAGGAAGCCGCCAGCCCTACTCGTGTTGAGCCCTTCATGGTGGTTGGTGGACGATCAGAGTGTGGAAACCAATTTACTCCATGCCAGATTGGGATTCTGGGGCAGATGGCGCCTTTCCCCTTAGAGCCACACCGAGTGGGCCATGATCAACGAGGTTTAGTAATCAAATTAGTCCGTCAAGTTCGCGCGCGCTTCAGTCGGCCCGCTGGATGATGATGATGATGATGACGATGATGATGATGGTAATGTGTTGGCTGTGAAGCTGCTTAAGCTTAGGTATGTACCAATAGGAACATCACTGGTCGACAAATCGATCAACTTCCTTGATGTCTCACATCGTATTCCGCATCCCTCCGTACACGCGTACACCGTATCGGTCGACAACGTCAAAGGCATGGGCGGAAGAAAACATCAGGTGAGAGGGATGTACGGAGTACGTTGCCAAGAACTCACGTACCGGTAATTATCAGAATCAATAGATATGAAAAATAAAAATACGACGAAGGAGATTTCGTCCATACCATGCTCCGAAGCAGGTCTAGCTAAACCATGCGGACGCCAACACGCGGGAGCCGCTGCGCTGGTAATCCCGCCGCCACGGCCTCTCTTTCTTGGCTACTTTGACGGTGATACCATTTTGGCATAGTAGTTTCCCTCTAATGCGCGCCATGGCTGTTTTAAGTATAGTTAATTAGTTCTTTCTCTTTTTCTCTCTTATATAATGTCCTTGTTTTTTAGTGATGATTAGTGATGACGTTGTTCCTCTTCTCTTTTTTCCTCTTATGTACCCCTTTCTCTTCTTGCACTTCTTTGTCCTTTTGGATCTCTCCTTTTTTTTAAACTTCTCTTTCGCGTCATATTTTTTTGGTTGTTCCTTGGCTCTTTTTAGGTTTGGACTTTCGCTTGTCACAACCAACGAGAGGTGCAGACATATGCCGAGGTGCAGACATATGCCGCTTGCCCTGATAGTCTCCACAGACTATTGAAAGCAGCTACACTAGTCCCAAGTCCAGCTAAGCCTACCCAGAAGCCCTTTGGCCGGCCTCTGATCTGTCTGGTTTCGGTCTGTGCGCTTTTCTTAGCTTCCTCGTCATTTTTTTCTCGCTCTTGGATTCGCCTCTGCTCTTGCCCTGCTGTTCGCGCCCTTGAAGATAACTACCTAAATGGAAGTCCATCTGCCGTCTCTTGCCATGGCCAGACCCGCTTTTTACCAGAGGAAGCTGTGCAGAGTGCATAATGGATAGAGTCAAGGACCATCCAGATATTGAAAAGAACCGACATTATCCATACTCATTCATACATGCATGCATGTATATGTCCAGAGTATATGATTTCATCTGGATCTGTTTGCTTACCTACATTGCTTCTTTGCAGAACAGTCAAGCAAGATCCAGTAGCAAGTCGAGTAGCAAGTCAAGACTTTCTTCATGCACGAGATAGGGCTAGTTTGCAGAGCGGCTGTGCACTTCAAGCCTATTGGCAGGAATCCCACCAATAGTCGCACAAAGCTAGCGATAAGTTTAGAATGCTCAGTGATTGGCCCTTCCTTTGGACCTTCCCCTTGTGCCTATGGTAGAATTCAGGAAGGAAGGCAAAGTAGTAACTAACTTAAGACCTCCAAAAAAAGAAAACCAGAGATTCGAATCCAAAAAAAAGGGAAAATATGATAGTCGTTCGTTAGATCAGAGCCCCATGGGCTTGGGCCCTAAGCCCCTAAGCCTCCCCCTTAGCGACGCCAATGATCGTCCCCGTGCATGGGCTGCGTCTTGCCCAAAGCTCATTTCTACATACTTCGCGTCAAGCCCTGCTCCGTTGACGAGTCAGCGGTCTAGAACCGGTCGGATGCAGGTAGCACTGTTCATTCTGGTTTCGATCGCGACTGCGAAAGACTCAACTATCATAGGATCCAGGTTGTCTCCGTCTAAAGGAAAATTATGTCATTGCCATCCAGATAGAAGAGAAGAGGGTTGTATGTACATACGTACGGAGAGTATTTCCTCGCTACCTATGATAGATATGATGTCTGCAGGCACTTCGTATTATTCTGTATCTGTATCGTATGTACATACGTTAGAGAGATCGAACTCTCGTGGGAAAAACCGCCGCGGCCCGCGGACACGCCGCGGGCCGATATTCCCTATCGGCCCTACTTGAGATCCGTGCACGCCTTAGCTTCGTCTCGGTAGACGTATCAGATGGTTTGAACATGTCACACCCATGTTTTTTAAAAACCACCTGATGGAGGTACATACTTTCTTTTTATTTCCTTGGCCTTTTCGTTCTTGATTTCTTTTTTGACTATTGTTTTCTCCTCAACATACCAATGAAATGAAAAATCCAACAACAAAACAATCCTCGTTTGAATAGACCCCGAATCCCGGGGATCTGGGATATCAAAGAGAGGGAAAATAAAAGGGCCCTTGTTTCAGTCTTAGTATGATGACAAGCATCTGTCTGATAGCCTTGGGGTCGGAGACATTGGTCTGGGACATGGGATGTCTCACAGACATATGTATGATGGTTCGTGCAGGATGACAACGGTGATTGTTAAATGCTTCTGAAGCTCTCAGCTGGTCGTCAGCTTGTCAGCTCCTCAGCTCGTCAATAGTCATGTGTAGTTACCTACAAAGCACTTACACGTATACGAATCAACTATTGCATATTATAACCTATCCTACTTAATAGTTATCGCATATGAATTCGACCTAAATTCTAATTCCTATAGCTTAATTCTAAAACAAATCCCTATAAACACACCTGTGTTATACCCAGCTATAGAATGATAAAACCATCACAGGTTAATAGGTACATATAAGTACAGTACGTATGATAACTCGGTGAGACTGCCCCAAAGTTTGAACTTTGGACCAATTAGGTAACTTAATTAAATTAAAGAATGATATGTTATGTATGGCCCAGTATGGGTTAGTGCTTTATTAATTATTATTTTCTTACTTTTGGATGTATCATATGTAGGTATGATACATTATGATATGAACACATCATGTGCCCCCACCTTCACCTGGTCACTTTCCAAAGTTGCATGCTACTAACGTATAAACTAATTTATGTACCTAAGTATGTATACATCATGATCATATGGTTTATATAGAGTTCGTGATTTGATACCTTCGCACTACATACAGTATAAACAATTATTAGGTAACTTAATAATAATCTATTAATGAGGAGGATGATCTATCTACTAGTTGGAATTAGTCACATGGGTAAGTGGATTCTAAAATTCTTAAATTTATAAATACACATGGGTCTCCGGATTATTGCCGACACGGGGTCAAACTTTAGATCTTGTTTTTAAGCCGCTTATGTACATATAAGCAAAATCCCAGATGGATGGATGGTCAGATCAATGAGATGAATCAGCCAATCAAGTCATATGCGAGTCTCCATCCCGGTCTCCATTTAAGTTTAAGTTGGGTCCTATACTATGTCCATTGTCCAATCAAATACTACGAGCGCTTTCCCAATCAGGTCGTTCGCGCCGCGGCGGAAAAAAAAAGGGCTTAGTCTGGGTTTCCCCGTGACCTTCCCTCTGGCGGGTCTACGCTAACCCAAACACCCGCCAGAGTAAGCTTGCTTACTAACAACCTCGGAGGGTCGTGCGTTACTACCAGACTAAAAAGGGCTAACTTTCTCTCACCCTCTGCCTCACCGCTTTTCGTACCTCATATCGTTCTATCATACATTACCATCATTATTTTATTAGCTGACTTTGCTTCGCTTTAAATATATATTTTTAATAATGATACATCCAGTCCAAATAATGATCTTGATTAAAGCCATCGCTTTCGACGTAGAAACGGACTTCTCCATAGACATGGGGTTGCCTTAATTTATCTAGGTCTCGTATTTCTGTGGGAATTTCGATTAGTTAGTCACCTCCGTTTATACGGAGGCCATATTATTACAGATCTCTGCACTAATCTCATATGTACCTCGTATGTATTTTCTATGACGCCCACGGGATGCCCTTATTGTCGATCTCCCACGTGGTGGAACACTGAAATCCCAGTCCCAAGGCTCAAAGTTTCTGAGATACTTCGCTGAGGGTGCGGCGAACTGGCTCTGACCTTTCCTGTGCCAGCCATGCAACAATGGACTGTCTTAGAGCCTCGGTCAATGAAAACCCCAACTGGTGGCAAAGCAAAATGTAGCCCTCTGCTGCACGTGCCCGTTTCGCTCGGTTGGCCTCGATGGTCAAGTCCACGTCGCGGAGGAGTAACCGATTCACGAGGTCAGTCAAGGGCGCTTCAAGCTCGCCAAGATGCAGGGGGTCAAGTCCAGACAGCTGAATTTTGATCCTGTTGAAGAGCACCAAGAGCCCGTCGTACAGGGCTGCCTGCACCGACCGTTTACTGCCTTGCAGCGCCTCTTCCACGATGGGGAGGATTGCGACCAAATACTCATTCAATGCTGGTCTTATTTTGAGCCCCAAGAACCAGAAATCGGAAAGATCAGAGAGAGAGGGAATAATGGGGCAGACGAACCTATGATTGTCCTCGGTAAGGGATTGGGGCACCGAAGCAGGCAGCTGACACAGGCCGCTAGCGTCTCTTCACTTCCGCGCCTGCGCCAAGACACCAAAGTTAAACTCAATCCGACGACTCCAGGGGAAAAAAATTAAGATGAGGACAAAATTCCTCTTATATTTGTTCGGGGTATACATACCGTAACGTGTCACCTGAGTCTATTTCCATCTTATCTCCACTTGAAGTGGTATACTCCTCAACCACCAAGGGAACTATACTTAATACATCCGGCATGAGGTCCAGGTCGTCTTGGGCCACCGCAAAATCACCAAGGGCGCGGAGAGCATGCGGTCGATAGGCGGGATTGTTGCGCTTCGCTTCCCTAACCACAATAGTCTTGTCCCAGGCCGGTTAGCACTGAACGGTACGATCCACGGGGGGGAGTCTAAATCTCACCCTCATTTGCACACCAAAGCCGGTGACGCTGGCTGGCACCGAGCTGGTAAACTTGACAAAGGCCTGGAGCACCTTTTCCTTCCCGCTCCAAGTACTTCCGGACAACGCCCTCTCTAAAACGGGCCAAATGATAGTTGCGCTCGATGCGCAGTTCTCTCGATCCAAACATGTTATCACGTCGGACGTCGCCAATGCTGCCGAATGTTTGATGTCCCAACGCGGCGAGTCGAGGTGGTTGGACACCAGGCTCAGTATCTCTTTCAAGTACAAGGATACGGCCCGAGAACCGCCGACGTTTTCTTGCCATGTCTTCTCAAAGGTCTCCCGCACCCGGTCGTCTAGATCGTGTTTGGCGACAAACACAAAGGGGAGCGCTGCCGCGGCGAACGCTGTAAAGCGGTCGCTGGCCAATTTGGACGCAGAGTGCAGTATTTCACCTGCTATCGACCGGTGAGAAGAGTCCTCAGCCTTCAAATACAGCTGCTTTGTGAATTCAATTGTTTTCAGGATACGATCATCAGTGGCCAGCCGTACGAGGTATCCGATAGAAGTGCTATACGAGGCACTGACCGTCTCATTACGATCGAGCACATACTTGGTCAGTTGCTGTATAAATCGATCCGCGTAGGGGCGAAAAACCACGGGCTTTGTACTCAAGATCGCAAGCACTCTGCTGCATCCAACCTTGGATGGGAGTCCCACGGCAGAACGAAGCACACCTTCAAGCTTCTCAGCAACTTCTTGAATATTTCCTTCATCCAGACCGTCCAATAGATACCGTTCAATCACTTCCAGTATCGGGGACATGCGAATGCTAGAAAGCCTCATTTTGTCTATCTCCTGGCCTGTTAAACCGTATTTATCCGCGTTCAGGTGGATGTAATTCACCGCTTGCGGCTCCAGAGAACTCAGACAACTAAGAAGCGTCTCCAAGATGCGAGGCACGAAGGGGCGCAGCAATGTACCTGGGCTCTTTTTAATGATCTGTATTAGGGTTTTGATTGCATACGCCTGGACTTCCTGTACGCTGGATTCTATCCCCCCTTGGCCAAGTAAGAAAGGAATACTATGTGCAAGCAGGGTCGTAGCTCGCTTGGAATCGCTGTTTCCGGTTTCTATGCTTTGAATGACCGTATTCATGATAACTTGGCAGAGCCTGAGAGCGGCTGCTCGAACGCTATCTTTGATATCATCTAAGACTTTAAACGCTTTCGTGAGTATTTGGCTCATATACTTGTCGTACTTTTCCAGCCGGCGTCCCTGGACCAGGTCCGCTAGTGCCGCACAGCTGGCTTGGCGGACTCTCCACTCTTTACCAGACAAAATGTTATCGAGGAGATCTTCCATGATTTCGTCGAAGTGAGCGTCAATTACAGAACTAGGGTCTTTGACCAATGCTTGCCAGATGTCGTTCATCGATCTTTGCACGTTCGGGTTGGGGTCGAAGCGGTAGCGGTACAATTTTGGATAAAATTTCGGGTTCTTCGCGAGATAGCCGTCGATGCTCGAATTAGATAGCAGGGAGCTGAGTCCAAATCTCCCAAATGCCGCACGGCTAGACCATATCGCGTTGTTCGATGCGAGTGACATGAAACGATATACCAGGCTTGGATCTCCAACTTCGGAGGCGAGGCTCATGATATCCTTGTAGGTAGTAACCGAGGAGCGTTCACCAGTTGGTAATGCTCCAGGGTCAAAAAGCTCGGTATCTTCACTGATTTGCCCTCCGCCGAGGTTGGCATTATTTCCTGTAAAGTAGCGAACCAAATCTCGCACTAGATCATCCTTGATGTCCTGATCACCGTTTTCGTAGACGAGGCTCAGCCCTCTGGAACCGGATTCCTGAACCACTTGGTCTCGGTCTGTTAGCAGCCCGGTGAATGCAGCCTGGCATTTTCGCAGGCGTTCCTGAATCTCTTTTGTGTGTCCACAGTCCTTGATTAAGCACAAGAGCCAGATGGCAGACGCTTTTCTTAAAGAAGGTTTGGATGCGCCACAAAACCCTATTATCTTATCGGCTATGCTCGCGAGTCTTATGGCGCCATCTCTATCGCTGTTTTCAGACTGCAATTCATCGACGTCAAACTCGCCCACTAATGAATTTGAGTTCCAACCGGCGGCGGCCGTACTTAGGGAACTACCGACCGCAAATTGGACCTCAGGTTTGCGGATTTCGTGGAGGTCGTAGAGCGTCTGTATCGTCTCGCCAAACATGAAGTCGCTGTCACCCTGCACTGACATAATCAACGATAACCTACCCAAAGTAGTTATCGACGTCTCATTTTCTTCCATCGAATCTTCCCTGAGTTTGTTCTTGAGTGACTGCCAAATAGATATGCTGCTTAATATTTCTGGATTGAGAATCCCACAAAGACTGAACTGGCCCAGTGCCACTTGTGCCGCTTCTCGAATACTGTAATCACGTGCCTCAATCACTAGATTCAAGAGAACTGTCATATATTCATTAATGAGAATTTCGGGAACGACTACCAATCTTCTGCGATATGCAAGTCTGCTTAGGAGGTACGCGACTGTAAGGAGCGACCCTCGAGCCTCGTTTGCACCGGGCCCAAAAGCAATTTTCCAGGCTGCGATCCCCTGGGTCAATTCAGACAACATATCACGACACTCGTTTTCAGGAAATGAAATGTGAGATGCAAGTATACCAATGGCTTTGGCAGCCTGACGCTGCGTAACATGACTATTGGAGGAGATGCATTTTTTCAACAACAACGTATGTTCAACAAGTGTAGTCAATGCTTCATTTGATGCCAAGGAGCAAATGTCAATGAAATAGGCACCGCACTGTCCCGAATCATCTCCATTATTCAAGAGAAGGCCATCTAATGCATTATTTAGGAAAAGCCGAACCTGATTCAAGTTATTCTCTTGAATGTATTTCTTCATAGCAGAACGTGCTGCCCCATTGGACGAAATAAGGGTGTCGAGATGGTCCTCCCATCCATCATCAATCGCAATTGGAATTTGCGACGTTGAGAATGCCTCCCATAGGAAAATATACCTGACAAAGCTGATAGCGGCCATGAAAAGAGGGAAGAATGGGTCAAGCGCTCGCTCCAATCCTAGAAACTCCGGCAGCATCCCCCATGTATATATCAGGTCCCGAAATAGAGGGAATGCATAACGACTATTCGTGTCAATTTCTCTGGATGCCGGATCCGTCCGCTTCTTGTCCTTCACTGGGTTAAGCATCCGATACCAGTGGGGATGAAGCCCCTTCTTGCCCTCCTCCAAGATCTCTCGTTGCCCGGAAGGTCCAGATCCGACAGCCAGGATATCAATGAATCGCGCTGCCAAGTTTTTATAGGGCAGACAACGGTTGGCAAAACGTACAGCAGCAAATTGCGTACTTCGAACAACTTTAAGTTTGGTAGTGGGATCTGATTCGCCTGGCCGAATCTTCATGTGGTAGAGGAGTAACGATTCCAACCATTTCGTATCTCCGTTATGGTTATCCGCAAACGAATTCAAAATACTGCCTAGGGCTTGTTCAATACTGACGGATATGTCCAAGCTAGAAGCATCTAGACTCAATGACTTAAATAACCATCGAAGAATCTTGATATGGAGATCTCCCTCATCGTCCCTATGGGTACTTAAATCGACCTTAGAAGCTAATGTACCGATACTTTCGTATGCGTGGCCCCGCAAGCTGAGATCTGTCGGTGTGAGTTTTCGGCCGCTGGCCGCCGGATCGGGCCATCCTTGTGTCGAAATAAACGTTTTCAATCCGGTAATAGCTTTGGGTGCAATCCTCCTTAAATCAGGTCCAGAGCCCATACGGACTAGCCATGTGGTAAATGTGAAGATTTGACTTCTTAGCTTGGAAGCTTGCAGGCCGTGGGTGATCTCCACAGTTTCTGTAAACAAACGGCTATCAAGCAATTGTATAATTCTGTCCGTGTACGTAGTAGCTTTGACTGATTTTCCGAGAAAGATCAAGATCTTTATTTGGAGTGGAGGCCGTGCCGGAGGAGTGGGATCGATTCCAAAATAAAGCATATATAATTGCTCGATAACCATAGGATCCTCATGATCGGGGCTAAGTCGTTTGACGATATCGTTGCCGATTGCAGAAACACGGGAGTTTGAATCAGCGGATGAAATAAGAGCAGGAATGAATTTTTCAGGATCTGTGAAAGCTCCACTCCCAAGGAACCGGAGAACAGTGATTTTTGTTTCCGTTAGGTTTAGACCTCCACTGGCTGACGGATCCCATGTAGTATCTATAGATGCTTCTTTATTCAAAAATTTGTACTCCGATGGCGACAGACCGGGGCAGGTTGTTGAATCCTTGTCTGCCGGCCAGAGAAGAAGCAATTTTCCAAACCATAAGGACATGAACTGTGTGTCCTGGGCAGACAAGCCAAGCTTATCCTTCAATCCCACATCTTCGGGACTGCCATTCGGGGGTAGTTTTAGAAGAGGCAGCAGTCTTAGGATGAGGCTAAAATGACTAGCTCCTTGCTCGGTTGTCGTTTCGAGATCGGAGATGCCCTGTAGTAGAGTAGGTAGATGATCAACCCGCGTTGCGGGATCAACGCGGTCAATTCCCTGTTGGATATAAAGCAAGTCATAGTGTCTTATCAATTGTGATTTCTGTTCCTTGAATTGTTTCAAGAGAGTTGAAACTGGAAGTTGGATCGACTGGGATTGGATTCTGTTGTTAACATGTTGGCAGACCGCGATGATTTTGTTGCGAACAGCAAGACTATCAGATGCAAGTTTCAATAGGAGAGGAGCTAGATATGTTTGTAGAAGGCTCTGGAGTTTCTCGTCACTGTCGGCCAGAGCAATTCTTAGCTCCACCTTTGATATCAAGCTCAATTCTCGAGCCTCGGAGCTTGTAGTCATATTTGACGAAGACATTAGCTATCATGGATCGGAAAAGAAAAGGATACAGAGCTCTTTCATGCACCACAACAGCTAGGCAGTAGTGGGGTGATGCGTCCTCTTGTTCGTAAAGCTTATTGTTTCATGGCGGTGTACTCTACAGTTGGTACACTAGTCTATGGTGGCGAGAAAAGAGGCCGCAGGATTAGTAAGCGGTATTTTACGTATTGTAAAAAAAGACGCGCTATGGTACCTAGGTAACTTGGCACTGTTATCTCAGGTACCTCAGACCAAGATTCTGCCGCCGCTAGTCCTAATCGGAAGCGACGGGAATCGCTGAGTCATCCCACCCCATGTGGTAGGCGGTAAGCTACTAGACTAAAGAGAAACTTATCTCAGTACTCAGCCGTTCCCCCAAAAGGCGGTGCGGGCAAGCCCACACCGCCTGCTGTTCGGAGTTCGGATTACTCAGCCTTTTTAGATCTGTACGCTTCCGATTAGGACTAGCGGCGGCAGAAAATTTTTTCTGCTGCTCACCGATCTATGGTCTGAGTTCTGAGATAAAAAAGAGAAACAACAGAGGAAGAAGATGACTAAGCACCTTGTCGCTTCCAGGCCCCAAGGCACAAGCCAGAACCCCATGAAAAAAATGCGAGCGCCGCTGTCAGGTGTCGAGATTCGGCAATCCCCCCTGGAACACCGAAAGCCTAGTCAGACGCATCTTCGAGATTACGGTTGTAAAGCGTGTGCGATGACGACTGGCGCCCTCAGGAAAGCGAACTAAAGTTCAATCTGAAGGAGGTCCTTGACCTGACCTTCTCGGCAAGAGAGGCACTGGAGATGCTGCACCAACCATATCCATTTGCTGTCGAGTCCCCTCCGCCCGGACAGAGGCCAAGCTGCTGAAGGGTCTGAGGTCGAGGGGGTTTGTCATAACCAAATCTCGACTATTTGCACCTCATCGGCCGTGCCCGGCAGCCTCTCCCTGGCAGATACGAAACGGTGGACAT
>NPHW01002186.1:0-17175 GCA_002240705.1 Elaphomyces granulatus
ACCCTGATGACGCCTGATCCCATGCCCTCCGCGACGCCACCACAGCGGAAGACGCCCGTGACTGGATGCTCCAGCTAGAACAGGAAGAGAATACGGCACAGGAGTTATTGATGCCATCAGGCGATTTGAAGAATACCGACCTGGGATGGAGGTTCTGGAAGCATAGTACCTACATTATCATATTCCCAACTGAGAATGGGTTTCGAGCTGGGCCAGTACGCTAGCCATCCGATTATAAGTTCCTGAAAACCGGAGCACTTTCTGAGATTATTCTTTGCCTAGTACTTTTGAGATCAAATTTACAGGCTAGCCGCAGGCCTTAAAAGACACAGATCCTAAAATCCGTACGTACATTATTTCCTGGACCAAAAGTGTGGTTGCGATGTCGATAATCTATCAAAACCTAGTATCTGTCATCTTTCATGGCGGTGTGGGGATACTGTTAAGTGTGGATAAGTCATGACGGCACTATACCTTTCAAGAAAAGCTCCCTCCTCCTTCAGTACCACTGGGCCTAGTGCTCCTCCCTTCAATGCTCTGCCTTCCACTCCTAGGATGACAAGGTTCCATCCAGTCAATAATGCTCCCTCCTTCAATGCTCCTCCGTTCAACCATCCTCCGAGTCTGGCTGCCTGAAATCCCTTCAGTCCCGATAACAAGCGGCGCCGCAAAACTAGTAGATTTTCACCTTGACTTCTAGACATGGGAGAAAGAGTGGGATTATATTTCATGGCATGATTATAAACCTGATCAAGACGCCGTTGGCATGTAGCCTTATTGCAGATGCGGCTGCGGATAGCTCTAGATTTCCTCGAATCTCCCATTGCGACTATGGATGATGGCTGGATGCCGCGATTTGGAAGAAAAACAAGATTTAACCCAGTATGTAAAGCTACCTAATGAGTCAAAACAATTTGGAGCTATGATATCATGAGACATCTTCTATTTTTTAATATAGCTACCTAGGTAGGTACTATAAATTGCTCATGATCGATTCATTGATTGTTTGTTCCAGGTTCATCTTTGAGTGCTCATGCTTCAAACAGCTCAGCACCGATAATTCATTGGAGCTTGAATATGCTAGGTGAGAAGTTTGCTTTCTTGTGTTTGACATTTGTGATCTTTAGTTATTAATAGTTGAATTTTCGCCGGGGCCTTGCATATAGATCCTCTTTTGCGTGCTCTGTTTTTAGTTACACGACAGAGGTTTACAGGTTTATATTATGGCTGTGACCTGTCCAATAACATACATTATGATCATCAGTCCGAATGATTCAAGTAACTCTCAAGGGAGAAGGGGGGTTTTTTTTTAAAAAAAAAAAGGAAAGAAAGAAAGAAAGAAAAAGACAAACGAAAACAAAACGGTCCTATGAGAGAAGGATCGCTATGATTACAAAATTTCTATAAATACTCTCAAAGAATTTCTCTGTAGACACCTACAATTAAATGGGACATAACGGATTCCTTCTATAGTTATTGTCGTTATATTGATATTGATTTCTACAGGTATACTAGTAGAGATTTTTTATAAGGAATCCTTCCAAGTTCTTATAGCTGCAATAGGTTTTAATTATTATATAATAAATAGTGCGAGTACACAAACACCTCTAATTGACAATAGAACAGATTGATTATAACGAAATCCAGGTAATGGGGCCGCGAGCGGCCCGTTAAAAAAAAAAAAAAGACCCCTATGTAGACAGACAGAGCTGAGGACAAGATCCTTTAAAGGAAACTTGTCAGGATTACCGAAGAAAAGAAATTATTTCACAACCGCCCATAGACAAAAGTTTTCAGTAAGAAAACTATTCTTTTCTAATATACACTGTATCGGTTAAGTTGGTGAATTTGGCTGCGCAAGCATTGATTTCTTCCGGTTAAGATTCGATTTTTGCATTTTTCAGCGGAAAAAAAAGCGAACCTTCAAGAAGTCCACAGGACTTCACAACGAATAGGGTGATCAACCTGGCCACCTCCGAGGATTCCCCTGAATACGAGTATTTTGCTCTCCGAATATATGCCGTCTAGTCTTTAGACTGAAATGCAGAACCTGACTAAATCTGTGGTATAAATGAAATTTGATCCCACCCATCCTCCCATGTGCTGGCGTCTTCCTTATAGAGGTCCCTGGAAGGGATTGGCGGGAGGAGGGTTGAAGGGAGGAGGGTTGAAGGAAGGAGGGTTGAAGGAAGAAGGGTTGAAGGAAGGGTTGAAGGAAGGAGAGTTGAAGGGAGGAGGAGGGTTGAAGGGAGGAGGAGAACCGAAGGGAGGGTGGTGAGGAGGATTGGAAGTGTGGTGATGGCGGCCTCCATAATGATAATGGTAGTGGGTGTCCTGGTGATAGTGATAATGGACATGTTTGTCATGGTCATCTGCGTTAGGAGAAGCAGGGCGGTTATTTGGAAGACCATTCGGGAGACCATTGGGGAGGCCATTGGGGAGACCGTTGGGGAGACCGTCGGGGAGACCGTTTGGGAGAGGATAAAGAGGAGAATGAGGGAGAGAAAGAGGAGGAAGAGGAGGGTAAAGACAAGGGAGGACAGGACGAAGAGGAGGAGGAGGTCGAGGAGGTGGTGCAAAATGAGGAGGAGGAGGAAGAGTAGAACGTTGAGGCGGAGAAAAAGGAGGAGGAGAAGGAAAGGGAGAAAAAGGAACAAGAGAAAGAGGAGAAGGAGAATCAGACAGGGCCTCTGGCGAAGGAGCTCTAGACCGGAACTCTGGCGAGGTAGGTACTCTTTGCTCTTCCTGCTGTTCTTCCTCCTCTCCTAAAACAATTTCCCAATATTTACACCTCATTGGCGATAGGGGGACATCGCTCGACGAGTACCTTCTGATGTTGGTCAACTTTGCCTCCGAGGATGCTCCTGAGTATGAGTATTCGCTCTCTGAATCGGCCATGTCGCCCATGTCAATTTCCACTTCTATCGGTTCCTCTTTGATGTAGACCATTGTGGCTGCTGAGTGTGAGGCGTGATGTATTTTTTTTTTTTTTTCTTTTCACTGCTGTTCGCTCAAGCCAAGTAGGTGGAAAAGAATAATGTTCGCTTAAGTCCGTCCGTTTGAAGATTTATATATATCGACAGTTATATGGATAGATGAAGAAGCTTGTTTTGTCTAGAAAAAAAAAGGAGGTTGAATATGATTTATCCATCCTTATATATCTTGAATGCATGTCTGTCCGTCTGTGGCTTATTGCGAAAGAAACAATGCAGTTATCATTCTTTATTCCAAGAGCCTGACGAATGAGCCTTGTGTAGAAACTCACACAAAGGACGCTTTTCGGGGTTGTTTTAAACCTTGCCGTTTAGAGAAGAAAAGAGGACAGACAACAAGCCTTTTCATAATAATAATAATAAGTGGCTAATAAAGGACAATGTTTGAATCTTGGCTTGCCATTGTTCCATATAGAGTTGGTGCATTATGTAGTACGTTCTTTGTCCGGAGGAAGAAAAGAGGATAAATAATAAAGCCATTTTATACTGAAGCCAAAGAAAGAATTATATCATACTCCCTAAAGGACAAGAAGTCTTGGAGTCAAAGGCTTTTTGTTCGCTAGGGCTTCAAACCATGCGATGCATATGCGATATTTCAAAAGAGCTGAGTGATGAGACTGGGCTCTTTGATCATCGGTCTTTGCTTCTCAGTATGTATAGCTAATCCATGACCAGATAATGTTGTCACCTCCATGTTGTTTTATTCTGTGCTGACCAAAACCCTTTGATTTGATTGTCGGGGGTCGATTTCATTTTCTCTCTAGATATGTATGTTACATTTTTTGTTTATTTGCGATCATTGGTTTTCAAGACAGTCCAGTAATGCCGATCTGCGCATGCGCCAAGTTGGTATGATAGTCTTCTTTCTTGGGCTTGTTATCATATGGGTTATAACTTAACTCCTTAGGATTCTGTGCTCGTTCTCTATAGATTGCAAGCCTTCAAGCGAAGTGAGGGATTAATAATAAGGCAATGTTGTTGAATTTATGTTGGTACTAGCAATTGACTGGCATCTCTTTTGGAATGCTGTGACTTGACAGTGGCCGAAGTATGATCATCCTAGAACCTTTAATACTTCCAAGGTTTTGGAGTCCACGTCTTTCAACATGAGGATCTATGAGATATCACAGAAGGATACATCGAAAACTACATGTAACATCCCTAATAAGCCCTTCAATCGGCCCGTTCGGGTTTGTTCTCAATGCTCACCGGTAGGGGCGACCATTTGCCGATTTAGCCAGGATTCTCCTAATGGATTCATTCCTACTTTCACCATTTCACACTCTACAGACTAAAGTGTTGGCGATAATAGCGGTCGACGACTGTCTACAGTCTTTTGACCTATCGAGGAGGAGGTTCTCTGGTAGTTATGATACCTAGTTTCCTTACATAGGACTTACCGCTCAACCATACTCTTGTATCACATGCCCTGCTGTTTTCCCTGTCAGGACCCTGGTTCAGCCGAGTTATATATTACACTGAGATTGATGACATTCCGGTCATCAATATGTGCCTTCTAACTGTGGCCAAGTGGTAATACCAAGCTTAGGCAGTCGGGCCTGCGGCGTCACATTTCTCTCCTTTCAACGTCCGGTGACACATCGCAATTGGGACGATTAGATGAGGTGAGATTGGGATACATAGCAGCCATGGAGACGACAACACCGGGCTCTTCCTGGATATTTATTATTTCTTCTCGATCAATGCTCAATAAACTTTCGTCCGGACTGGGCGTCGTGATCATCCTGTCCCTGCAGGTTCAAGCACCTGCCTCTCCAACTGTATGTATGACATTGTATGTCAAGCACGAGGTCGTCACGTAGCTTGTGTAGCGATAATCTTCCTCATCACCGATTTACCGGATGTGCCCTCTCGACGAAGGCCTTGGTAGAGAACTACTCCCGACGGCCACAGCATGCCATTGTGAAAGGTCGTGATGTTCGGCATCGCGACCCGTCCCAGTTTTATGGTGGTCTTTACAAGCTGTGTCCCGACCATGATCTCGTCCAACCTGTCTTGACCATAGGCCCATGGAAATATTGCCCTGGAAATATTACCCTGTAGATAGTGGTGCGACTGACGATTGGAGATTTCCTGGGTGTCCGTCACACCGTTCGTCCACCTGTGCATCTTGCTCTGAGCATAGTATTATACCCAGTCTCTGCCGCCTGCGTCGGGGGGACATATGATCGGATGTTGGTGATTCTGTCCACGGTAGGCGCTGCCTGCCTACCTTGCCTGTCTGTCTCCGTCTGGTCTCCTCTTCGTTTCGATCTGATCTGGAACATGCCACAGACGGTCGGGCAGGTTGCGTAAGACTGCTTTCCTTAGGCGACGGACATGATCTTTGAGGACTGGAAATTGGGCCTGCTGAGCTCTTGCGCCCTACTCATGACGTTCGACCTGACGCATGTCCCAGCCAGCAGCCTGACTTCATTATCTCCATCTCCATCGCCTCTATTCTCCTCCGGCTTGCTACCTCTGTTTGGTGCCGTTCGTCCTTCCCGGTCGCCACGTGGCGTCGGTCGGGGACTGTGTGCCAGCCAAGACGCCAGCAATAATGGGCGTTCCATTCGCCTCGATCAATCGAAGATTCAGACCCCAGCGGTGATCTTCCAGTACCTGCAGATTGCCGTCATGAGTAGTTTTCCCGACAAAGGTCTTTTGACGATTGGGTTCATAACTTCATCGCGATCGCAATCGGATTTCCAGGATAGTCATCATCGAACGATTTCGAGGATCCATCTGTATTAGGCAGGTATGTACCATAGGTATGATCCATATATCCTTCCCTGTTCGAGACCGAAGTGGATCTCTCTACCGTTCCCGAATCCCCACTGGCTCTACTGCACCCTCCCCTGCCTCTGTCCTATGTAGCCCTCCCAATCTATGATACTAGAGACCGTAGTAGTATGTACATACCTAGATAGGTATTATAGAAAGAGTCCTTTTTACCAACCTGGTCTCCAGAGGTGATCCGATCCAATTCTAATAGAATATCCACATATCGAATATGATGCAGGGGCTGGCCTGCATTTATCCCCTAACTAATGAGAAAAGGGGGAAAGAGAGACCGGTGATGATTGATCTTTCTTGAGGAAGCTTTCTCCATCCTGAATGATTTCCGTTGATCCACAACTGATATGTAGGTTGTTGGTACGTAATAAGTTGATCGCGGACTGGCGGCGAGAGTCAATTTAGTTCAAGGCGAGAGAAGTCTAGTCTCGTTTGCATGCCGAAATCGACCACCGGGCTGCAAGCCTGCAAGTTGCTGGCCAGATACCTAGATTTCCCAATGGATGATGATGACCGGTGATGATATTGATGATGACTCCTTTCCCGGTTACGTACATACATATACATATATTTGTCTTCTGCTGTCTGGCTGGAGTGACTGTGATATCCTAACAAAGACCGCGAACGGCCGGGCATCCGTACGGAAAAAGCGGTGATGATTGATGCACCTGGGATGGATTCGATGGAGATTGTTCCACCTTTTCACTTTCGGGGGACGCGATAAGATGTCCGCTGTGACCTATCACAACTGTTTTCCTGTTGACCAGCGTCCCCGTTATCAATTATCAATCATTCGGAAACTCACCGTCTGGACCATGTGAAGTAATACGGAGCCCTCCTAGCTCGGTGATATGATAATGCAACAACGAATCGCTTCATGTTTGTTCGGAGCAAGTAATTTATTTATTACTATGATAGCGTTTAACTTACAGAGAGTATAAGTAGAAACGAAAGGATAATAAGCCCTCTTTCATCCCCTCCACCTTTTTTGTTCCTCATTTTATACATTATAGACTTCTTTATTTCCTTTCCTGGTCCTCCATCATCCACTGTTCTTTCCTCATATATATGCATGGTCTGTAGATCCATCCATCGGCAAGAACAACTTGAAGAATCGTAGAGGAACGGCCTCATACCACCCAAACAACCAATTGAACAACTTCAAACCTGACCAGGACGAGACGAATGGGAGACATCTCGGAACCTCCGCGTTCCCCCTCGAATGGTCGCTTCATCGCCCCGGTGCCGGCCGCCCAGATCAATCGGGTATTCTCGCGATGCACCAACGTCGCTTCGGCGGCCTTGCATAGCACGGTGCTCGCGTGTTCAGACGACTTCTTCGCGGCAGCGTCGAACCTGCTCACCCCGACAGCGCCCATCCAGCGTCCAGGTGTGTTCGTGTCAACGGGGGCTTGGTACGACGGATGGGAGACAAGACGACATAACCCGCAGCCCTTCGACTGGGTGGTCATCAAACTCGGCGTGGCCAGCGCCGTCATCGAAGGCATCGAGATTGACACCACCTACTTTGTCGGCAACTACGGCGAAAAGGCTGCGCTGCAAGGCACGTACGCACCATCCGTCAGTGGCCTCTCGGATGAGAAGATCGCCCATCCGCAGTACGATGGTTGGACAACGATCCTGCCCATGCAGCCATGTGGGCCCTCGCAGCGTTGTGCCTGGAAACTCGTCGATGCCGTCTCCCCGAGGCCGTACACTCATGTTCGTCTCCTGATGTACCCGGATGGCGGTTTTGCCCGATTGCGACTTTACGGTCATGTCATTCCTCCTCCTCGGCCATCATCAACCATTCGGGATGTGACCAGTATCAGTATCAACGGAGGGAAAGGGAAGGGGAAGGGGAAGTGGAAGGGGAAGGAGGAGGAAGAGGAAGAGGAAGAGGAGCTCTCATCCGCTCTGCTCGGGGGGTTGGTCCTCGCTGCCTCGAATCAGCATTTCACTCCCTGCTCTAATCTCCTGCTGCCGGGGAGGGGCAAGGACATGGGAGACGGCTGGGAGACGGCGCGGTCTCGCACTCCGGGCCACGTTGACTGGGCCATCATCCGTCTGGGCCTGGCAGGCTCTGTGCACCGAGTCGTAGTCGATACGAAAGATTTTCGGGGGAACTTTCCTGGAGCCATTCGGGTTCACGGACTCGTCGCGTCTTCGGAAAGAAAGGATGATAACGACGACGACGACGACGACGACAACGACAATAATAACACCGGTCCCGATCATCCGGGTTGGATAGAACTCGTCAAAGGGGATAAGCTCTGCCAGGCCGACACCGAGCACGTCTACGAGGGGGACGATCTGGCCCTTGTCGCCGAGGAGAAGGATTCAACAACAATCTTCACTCATGTCAAGTTGACCCTCATCCCGGACGGCGGCGTCAAGCGTCTTCGGATCTTCGGTCGACGACAGATGCCTACCTATGTGTAGCTATTTGAAAGAGAAAGGTGGGGGGAACGTGGGGTGGAAAGGTTATAGAAGAGGGCCAAATTGAAAACAAAAAAAGAAAGAAAAAAGAAAAGGAACAGATATAGAATATAGATATCATACCCATAGATTATAGAGACTGAAATAAATATAACGTATATGCGTAAACCATATATATATATATATGATCCTATTGACCTTTTCCATCCTATATTCCCTTTTCCATGACCCCCTCCCCAAGCTTCCGAATACAAAGTCTGTACAGAGTCCAGACCACCACACCATAAATCCCATTATCTCATTATCCCATTATCCCTCATCCAGATCCCATTAACCTCCAGCTTAGAAAAGCCCATGCCGTAGCTCTCTCTATAGATGCAATAATGAAACAAGCAATCACAAAGCCCAATCTCCAGGGACGAAAGGAAACCAAAAATAAAATTAAACGAAAAGAAAAGATGGTAGACAGGATGACGACGGAGAAAAAGATGGTATGTAAATGTACAGATTGCCATCGCAGCAGGCAGCCAAAACACAAAAGGCCTCTATCAAGGTCAAGATCCCAGAAACGCCCGGATCATCCTACTGCTTCCCATGTCGGCATCTGGATGAGATAATTACAGGAGAAAAGAGAAACGGCCAAACAAAAAAGTAGAAAGAAAGACAAGTCACTAGATCGGGCTTGCGAAGGACGATGGCGAACGGACTGGCGTTGCGATCCCAACATCCCTCGTCACGCTTTCGCTGCTACTTCGGCTGGGCGCTGTTTGAACTGAGGCGGCTCGGGGGCCAGGTACTGATCCAGCATCTCGCTAAGAACCCCCGACCGGACCGGTTTGGCGAGGTAATTGTTCATTCCGGCATCAAGGCACCTCTCACGGTCGCCTTCGATGGCGCTAGCAGTCATGGCGATCACCAGGGCTTCGTTGACATTCGAGTCACCATCTCTCCGGATCTCCCGGGTGGCATTGTATCCGTCCAGGACCGGCATCTGCACATCCATCAAAACGACATGAAAAGGCCGTCCCTCCTTGGAACGCTGGCGGAGGGCATCAACGGCCTGCCGGCCATCACTGAATGCCTCGCTTTCAAACCCGAGGACCCGGACGAACTGGACCGCAATCTTTTGATTGATCGGATTATCCTCGGCGATACACACCCGGATTTGATGACGGGGGATCATGGACAGGTCACGCACCACCGGCTTCGGCGGCTCTTTGCTTTCGATCTGGGACCATGGAGCCTTGACGACGGCCTCCTTGAAGGCTTTGTTGAAGGACAGCTGAAACGTCACCGTCGTACCAACACCTGGAGTGGAATCCAGCCAAATCGCACCACCAAGAACATCCTCGATGATAGCTTTGCAGATACTCAGCCCGAGTCCACTGCCCCCGTAGGATCGGGCCGTAGAACTGTCGGCCTGCGAAAACGGTCTGAAAAGCCGCGACTTGTGCTCCTCGGGAATTCCGATCCCCGTATCGGTAACAGAACACTCTAAGCGGACTTTGCCTTTACTTTCGCGAGATACCTTTGCTCTCACCGTCACCGACCCTTTCGGTGTGAATTTGTAACTGTTACTGAGCAAGTTCATGAAGATCTGGTGAAGGCGGACAGGGTCCCCCAGCACTACCAACTCCGGAGGGACATTCTCGAGATCCTCAATCGTCTCCAAGCCTCTATCACGGTGAGTATACCGGAGTGCACGAACAACCTCCGCGATCGTTTCCTTCAGATTAAGGGGAACGGTGGAGATTTTCATCTTCCCCGCTTCCAGCTTGGAGAAGTCTAATATATCATTGATGAGGGTAAGGAGAGTGTCAGCACACACGCGGATCGATTCAACATATACGTCCTGCTCCTTATCGAGGCTGGTCCCTTTGAGTAACTCGGAGAGTCCAATCACGCCGTTCATGGGGGTGCGTAGATCATGGGATACATTTGCAAGGAAAATAGATTTTGCTTTGGCGGCATCTTCCTTGAGTTTGACATTGCGATTAGCCTCCGCTTCAGCGGTTTTAGCCTTTTGCTCGGCCGAGCGTGCTTGGGCAAGAGCGCCTTTCTGTGCTTCAATCATGGCAGCATTCGTAGCACTAAAGATTCAGCAATCCTTCT
The DNA here is from genome assembly GCA_002240705.1 of Elaphomyces granulatus. Taxonomy (NCBI): domain Eukaryota; kingdom Fungi; phylum Ascomycota; class Eurotiomycetes; order Eurotiales; family Elaphomycetaceae; genus Elaphomyces; species Elaphomyces granulatus. The sequence continues at coordinate 10,341 of NPHW01002186.1, forward strand.
TCTGACACCGGTTGATATATTACGGTTGCTCACCTAATTTTGCGGACCTTCCGGAAGAGTAACGCATTGGCCAGGGAAATCCCAACCTGGGTACAAAGCAAATGGAGTACGACAACATTGCGCTGTGTAAATGAGTTCGGCTTCCCTTCAATATGAATGACTCCGAGGACAGCATCCGCTTGAATGATTGGCAGTGTGATGACAGATCGGCCAAGGGGATGCCGTGCTTGGTATGCATCGCTCACATTGGAGAAACGCTCATCTTCAAGGACATTGTGGACGAGAACCTCTTCTCTAGTACGGAAGGCATAATGCGACATTTGCTGGGCCATCTTGTCCTCCATCTCGGAGAAAGGAAGACCGTCAAGGAACGCCTTCTGGCCCTTTTCTAAATCTCCCGCCGCGGTGATAACAAAGCCGACATCTTCGAGATCCGTAGCAATGACTGCAAAATCCGAGCCGTTGCAGGACTCCAAAATGATCTCGATCATTTTCGTGAGTAATTTGTCAATTTGAAGCTCAGAAGACATGACTTGGTTGAATTCAAGAATGCTAGACAAATCAATGATATCTATATGGTGGTTTAGTAGGCATCGAGAAAAGTAAAGGCATGAAGCCTACCTAGTCCGACGCTGGAAATGTCGAGGCTCTGAACTCCAGTGGAAGAGCCGTTGCTCTCCAACCAGTGCTCCTTTCGCTCCTCCTCCGTTGGCGGTGGTGGGTCTGCAATACGCTCCGGTGCCGGGTCGCGGGGAATGCCGAGAAACGAGTCAACGGTTTGACAGCCAATATCATGATTTCTAGCTGTAGTTGCCGTTTTTAGAAGCCACTCGTGCTTTTCAGCAAGTTGAGACACCTTTCCGGTAGCGCCGATACTAGTCCAGGCTGCAATTGCTTCTTTAATGATACCACGGGCCGGGCGCTTCGCTCCCCTTCGGACAAGGAAATCTCCTGCTCAGACGATTAGCTATTAAGATGGACAATAGCTAAAAAGAAGGTAATGCCGCTCACCCTGCAACTCTAAAGCAAGGGCTTCCTCTAGGGGCCAACCATGGATTTCGCAGTGGTCAACTGCAGCCTATCGTCCTTTAGTTGCAGTTCAACGGAAGAAATTGCCGTGCCCTTGGAGTACGTACCTCGTAGGCTAGGAAGGACGAATGGAAATCTTCCCTAATTTCACATAGCAAGCCCTCCAGGAGCAAGGACCACATTCCATAATTCGCGTCACAGGAGCCTCTGGCAAAATCGACTTCGGCCTTATACTTCAGGACGTCTTCAAGTCTAGAATCGAGATTCCCGTGACCAGGATTATCCAGATGCCAGGTGAGAATGGATAGCGAGAGGTAGAATTTAACCAGATATGAAACCCGAAGAGACCACAGCCCATCTATACTGCCCATCATCTTTGATCCCACCTCAATAGCCTTTTCTTGGTGTCCATACAGATATAAAGGTATCATTGCAAGGCCCCAATAAATGTCACGGGGTCTATCCGGATTCGTAGCATTTAAGTCAATAAATTCCATGTATTCACGGCTGTTATGTTTAGCATCGGACATAACATCATCTCCTGACCGCCAAGACGTTTTGCCTTGAATCGCTCGTGCCACCTGCCTGAAACTGCCAGTCAGAAAAGAAAAAAAAGGGCGGGGAGGGCGAGAGAAGGTATAACCTACTTCACAGCAACAGGGATAACACCTACGCGCGCGTCGTCCATCCAATTATTGACCTCCTCAGGGATGTCTGTACAAAAAGCTTCCAATTCTGACATATCTTGGCCAAGGAATAAGCGAGTACATGCCATGACGGAGAGGCTGAGCAAGATCATATGTGGATCGCCTTTGTCAGACCAGGCTTCCATGGAGCTCTCAAGGGCTGGGAGAGTTGACCGTAAAGGGGATCGCAAATGACTAACAAAAAAGTGCTGTAGTGTCATGATTGTCGCTCGGGTTCCGGTGTCCTCTGAATATTCGTGTAGCAATGACGACAACTCGTTCATCCTGTTGCCCAATTCGTCGTCTTTGTATCTGCTAAACGAAATCATCGCAAGGAGCGAACAACTAATTCCAATTTGCGTAAAACCGCCTTTGAACAGATGAATATTGATCATCTCTATTACCATCCGCAAGAACGTCAACGAGTCACCCCAAAAGGACACTGACACTGCTTCCGCCACAACATTTCCAATAGCTATCACGTTGCTATCTTCACTGGTTGGCCGAAGCATTTCTGCCTCATAATCCACGCTTTTAAGGTACGCCCTGAGCTTATCATACGCAGCATCACATTGCTCGTATAAAATAGGCTCGCGAAGTTGTACGCCGAGTTCCTCCAGACTGGTAAGCAGCGAATCCATAGCGTCATGGTGGTTGCCCGTCTGCGCATGGATCTTGCTCTTCAGAATCCAAGCCTTCGATCTGCATGCGGCAGTACTGATATGTTTAAGGAATTCGGAGAGTAATTTGAGGCCATCTTTGCTCTGACCTTGAGACCACAGCATTTCTGCCGTTTCTATATATAGCCGGCCGGTTTCAAAGTGGTTAACATCGGGCAGGCTTTCGTCCCAAGGACTGTCCTGCAAAAGGCCAAGGCAATGCTGGAAGTAAAAAAGAGCAGTTGGCCGCGCCCCTGACTGTGCAGCCAACTGAGCGGCCTCGCGTAACGCTTTCCTATGCTCAGATCTGTTCGGAATACGTATCTTGATAAGTTTAGAAGCCTCACAAATATGGCGAGCCTTGGCATACAGGTCCCTGTCATCGGGACAATATTTAATCATTGTCAAGGCAATGATAAAATGCATTTTCTCAATATTGTGGCACTCCCTCATGCTCGTCGAGACATGGGCAAATCGGTCATAGGCAAACCTAAATTGATCAATGTCAGCATGTAAAGCCAATGGACGGTGACCAGTGGAATACCACGAACCGAAACTCGTCATCAGTCTCTCCCGGCAGAAGGACGTAAGTCTGAACTAGATACTGCAATCCAACGACGATATCGGCCTCTGACTGCACAAGCTTGGTTGCGTTCGGGCAAGTAACATCATTTTCATCTTCCTCCCCGCTGACAAAGAAAAACTCGCCCGACACTAGTTTTTTTACCAAGGAAAATGAAAAAGGGCTACCCAGAAATGAAGCCCAGGCAATAATAGCCCGGGCCTCTGGCGGTATCTCTCGCAGACGTTTTGCAATGAAATCCGTCCCTAAAAAAACAGTACCGTACATTGGAGCTATAAACTCAGTGAAGACACGATCGAGATCATACTCCCAGCTTGAGTGTCTCCAAGAATACCAAATGCAGTTCTTGCGATAGCAAGTGTCCAGCATCATTCGGATGAAAAAAGGATTGCCACAGCTCCGCTCTTGTATGATGACGACAAGTGGCCGCAATAACAGATTAGGAGGCTGGTGCATGGTTGCTGCCACATAATTGCCCGTCTCTTCCTCGGAGAGCGGTTTCAAGATAATATTCGTTACATTTTGGCTGTCAGCATCGAAAATTGCTCTAATGTCCGCGGATTCAAGTTCATCCTTTCGAGCAGCTAGGATCAGGAGACACGGGATCCTAGCCTTCAAGACGCTCATGACTAGGTCGGATGTCTCATCGTCAGCATATTGAAGGTCATCCAGACAGACGCAAATCAATTTGTGATGACAGAGAGTTCTCAAAATTTCCACGTAAATTTCCATTAAACGCATATTCCGAAAAGAACCGCCGGATAAGAAGAATTCTTGGCCATGCCCCAGGGAGGAATGCCCAACCCGTTTTGTTGCCTCACCCTTTGAACCCTCTTTCAGGAGATGCTGAGCAACGTATAGCTTGGGGGACGACGATGACTCTTTACTCCCAGGGGATATCAGCTGCTCCGGAAGCTCTAAAACCCGGTGAAGAGTAGGCCATACAGGTCGCAACGCCGACCGAATCGTGTTATGGTATTCTGAATTGACTTCGCGTTCAGAAAAGATCTGGCGGAGAAGACTGGCGAGAACCTTTGCAAAGGCTTCGAAAGGGACCCTCCGCGCCCGATCAAGCTTTGCGGTCGCAATATAGCCAAACTTGCGGATCGCTGGCTGAACACGCTGTATCAGATCGGTTTTTCCGAGACCAGCGATGCCTGAAATTGTAATAACTTCGCAACGGCCGGAGCGACGAAGCTTTTGATTAGTCTTATGTCTCGCAAGCGAGCTCAGAGAATCCATGTGACTTTGATTACTTGCGCCGGTGGAAATGTAGCTTTCTCGGTCAGTATTCTCCGAGGCGACGCGCGAATCCGCTGAGATTTTAACTTTGCTCTGGAACAGGGGGGGCCGTTGGGTTGAAATTGAAGACTCGGTGGAGTGAGAGGAATCGTGTGTTGAAACATGTCCAAGAAGGTAAGGGCCTGTATTGGAATTGCTTCTCGAATTGATATTAAACGAACCGGAATCGCTCGAGCCTTCTCCCAGTTCAAAACTATCTACCCGACCATCCGACATGGACGAGCCGGAGCCAATGTAGACTCCGTTCGGGTTTATTTGGGCCGCTGACTTCGTAGAGGTCAAATGTTGGCGCCTGTAGACTCTCTCTGTGACGCTCACGACCTTGTCATGCTCCTCTTTCCTCCCGAACATCCCCGATGGAAGCGTAAAGAATGAGGACACATCCCGCTGGGCGATCTGAAACTGCTTGAGCGCCTCACTCTCTCCATCACAGAGCAGCTTTGATATCTGTTTCAAGTCCCCCTTCACCGACGAAATGGTATGATACCGTTCGGCCACTTCCTTTTGAGTCATTTTCTGGACCACTGCAGACAGGGCGTCCGGTACATCCATCCGCTTTGTCGACAGGGGAGGCAGCTTCTTTCCCAGAACGTTTTGCACGACGTCCACTAGACTGTTCCCCGTAAAGGCCAATTGGCCCGTTAACATTGTCCAAAATAGCACACCTAGTGCATAGATATCGGTGCGGCTATCCGGCTCAGTTGGCAGCCTCCCTGTCTGCTCCGGGGCAATGAACTGTAGCTTAGTCTTGACCCCAAGTTCCCGCGACAGCGCTGACCATCCCTCTCCCAGGGCATTGTCAAACGCGCGGGCGCCGTTGCCGGTGTTGACCAACTTCACCGCCCCCGTAGCCCGATTGAAATGAAATGCGTCCCCTCGAATTTCTCCATGGATGGTCCTTAAACCATAGTGCAACAATTCCAGACAATCACATGCGCCAACCGCAAAGTCGAGGAACAGCGGCAGAGGAACCTGCTCCCCGGGGGTCACATCGTTACTCCCACTCCGACTCCCGAAGCCAAACCAGGCGGGGCCAAAGGCCACCATTTCCTGCAGATAATTTGGGCCCGGCGATTCGAAGATCGACACCAGTATCGGATCTAGATCATTGGGTTCTGGCGGTAGTCGGAAGAGGTCTATGGGCCGAACCGTGTGAATACAGTCCGGGTCAGAAATCTGCACAATTGATCGGATCATGTGGAATTCCCGCTCTAGTCGCACGACATGGGACGAAACGCGAGCGACCACCGGGATCCAAGTAGGATCATGTTCCATGCGATAGGAGGAGACATCACTACTGGACTCACTGAGGCTGCTCCGCCAGTGGTGACGAAAAGGGGGTCGGGACTCCGCACGGGGTGAGTCGCGTGTCGACGTGGAGGCGGCGGTCACAGAGAGGGTCGCATCCATAGATTGTCGAACCCCAAAGATATGCCAGTTATCATAGGTCGAGTGAAAGGGTTCTATCGATTGATCCCATGTGTAACCGGGCAGACGAGCCAATCGCTCGTACAGGCGTGCTGGAGGCAGTGGCAGGTCTTCGCCGAGGATGTAGTGATGCTCCATGTTGCAGCAATCCAACAGAACGCGGTGCTGTGACAACGGGGGATTCTGTTCGAACGCTTCAATACATAGCCAGTGAGAATATCATCGAGCAACGCGCCTGAAAGGCCACTCTTGCAGGGCGGAACAGCGCGGAAAGACCAGGAAATATATTAATTTCACATGCGGGGAAGAAGAGATGAGAGCATGGCCGAGATAAGTTAGGGGGAACCGACGGAAGAAGGATGAAGGAAACGATTCGATTCGACAGAGCTGACAGCAGACTCTAGATCGCCAAGGGGGAAAGATTTAGTATCACTGGGCGGGGAGAAGGATGAGGATAGGACGTTTGTTGTATTCTGAATGAATTATCAGCTGAGTACATAGATGGAGAATAATAATCGGATCGTTTGAGGTAAAATCGGATAAGGGAAGTCACATCTGACTAATGAACTCGATTACCTATGACCTCAGTCCGATCCAACCAAAAAAGGAATGGCGGCAATGTAAAGGCGGAGATCGCGCGCGTGCGAGCCGCTCTGAAGTCTGACGAGCAAGCTATTCCTAATAAGAAAGATAAGTCTAAATGTTCGCGATATGACCGCTTAGGCTGTCACAGTAGTAATGAAGATACAATCCTATACGCATATCGGTTCCGGAAAGCAAATGAGAATTCGATTTGATCGAGTTCGGATATTGCTTTATCCAAGTCAAGCATCTGGTTCTTGGATCATTCGAATATTCGACAGTTCCTGATTAACTCTACTCCGGTCATGATCAGCGTAGAGGTCGACCCCAGGCTGATTGCAGCCAGTATCGGCAGACAACCTAGACCGACTCATCAAGTCCACCCTAATTCTTCATCCAAATTGATTTATTCCAGCATCGGGTTCCTAGATCAGTCGATTCACAGTCACCAAGTCCATGATATCATATTCATCCGTCCCAGCAATCTCTGCTGTGCCAGCGTAGAAACCTCAGGCTGATTCCAGTCTGTATCAGCAGACCATGTGCATCGTGTTGTTCGGCTGTAT
>NPHW01002190.1:0-16116 GCA_002240705.1 Elaphomyces granulatus
TACATGAAACGGCACACCCCTGTTGGTAACGCAAAGCAAGAAAGATCTGAAAAACCTTATCATAAGACGAGAGGAGGGGGTCTAAGTTCTATGATAACTTACAGAATACGGGTAGATATAAAAATAGGTACATAGTTGTCAGAGGGTTATGAACTTATTCTCCACATACGTATTATACGGTCGGAGTGCGGTCGGAGTGCGGTCGTTTTCTAGGTCTATAGAAGACTATGATATCACTGAAAACATATCCTATTACATTAAGGAATAGTTACTATTACAGAGAAATCTCCCGAGTACATACATACATACCTAGGTATATATCTAATATATATATATTATATATATATGTATCTTCCGTTCGCGCCGTAGCATATGCGGCGGCTCTATCGGCAAGTCTTCCGTGATGTCACATCATAAGTTACCGGGGTTCCCGATAAGATGATTGGCTCCAGATTGCCAGTCAAACTGCTGTCGCAAATCACAGCGCTTACCTATCCAGTCAAGACATGGACTCACCAGTGTCTCGGTCCCGACTCCTCAGGGCCTATGATACCTATTAACTTACCTATTACCTACCTAGGTAGGTGTAGGTACTACTACCGTACCAAGGATCCCATGATGGATACTACTATCATACTTGACCATGCAAACTTACTTATAATCCATAATGGAGCCAAAATTCTACTACTATATATATGATAGTACTGCTCGTGACCTGACGAACCTGAGCAGTGCTACCTTATATAACTAACCCAGTGGGGGAACCTCATGAGTCCTCAATTAATCAGAGACGTATCATAGCTATATGAGAGTTACACAAGATAGAGCACTCGCGCTTAACCCAATGGCCCACAGGCGAAGCGAGGCCGAGGCATCATCCCAGTAGTTAACTGTTATTCGTTTCGAATACTCTATATCATACATAAACCAGTAGTTAACTGTTACTCGTTTCGGGGTGATATACTTAAGAATACTCTATATCATACATAAATCATGTTTAATAATAAGGGACCCTTATTGTTCAGGGACCGAGAACTAATGTAGTATCATATTAGAAGCCAAAAAGGTGTCAGGGCTAAGATGGCCGAGGCTATTTAAATAGCTGCTCAGGTGATGAGCTGGGCACTGGCCTGGCTATTAGGAAATTAAACCATGCTAGACATTGGTATGTACACTATGTAGCAGAGGAATTTGAACACAATGGGAAGCAGCAGGTGAAGGAAACATGTTAATAGATAGATGAACCGGATGACTGAGGCCAAAACGGCGTATTAATAATTAATTAATTAATTAAATAGCTGCTTCTCTAGTTAACTAGTGTACAGTACAAAGTTAAACAGTCCGGTTCAACTAGAGTCATTATTACTGACGTTGAGCAAGATTCAATAATAAATGTCATTACTCTATTTGTGAGCGGTACATGCTTATCAATTATTATGTTGAACGTCTTCCTTTGCCTAATAATAATAAACTGTCATAGGTAAGTACGGTATCATAAAAGCAGCTTTCTCGGGCCAAATCGATTTCATTGGAAGTACGTAGAATCTAGATTCACCCTGTCACGACAACAGCGCAGGACTATTATTGATTTATATGTGTTTTCAATTATGTGTGATGGTTTTCTTTTTACCTACAATAGACTAGGTAGCGAATCCTGTACATACTAGGTTATTATCCGTATTGGGGGTCCTCTTTCCTGCCTATATGATACATAATCATATGTATGTATGATACATCGTTATCTTTGATCTTTTGGAAGGCGTTATTATACATACTCTCTTCTTCGCACTTGAACCCTTTTTCCGAGTATAACTTGATTAATGCACAGTGGTTTCATGATGTCTGAAAACTTTCTTATAAACTGTCGGTATCATAGTACCCTACATATATCAATCCTTGGTACCGTTCGACATCCTTCGACTTTGTCCATTCCAAGGCTGTACTTTGCTTTCTCCTTCATACCTTCTGCATCATTAGAATCTACCATATATCTCCGTCTTAGAGACAGCAAAATCATACTTCTTTACCTTCAACATGATCTAACATGATCTGTTTTTTTTTTCTCGACACTTTGAACACATGGTCTTTGTTTTTCGAGTATAGATTAATTAGGTATCTTTGATTCTTGACCACAAAGAAATCATTTCTATATTCTCCCAAACGCGAATCATGAATGAAACCCCCGAATTCTGCAGTCCAAAACACATCAGCACATTCATATAATCCCCCGTACTCTGTTATGAATGTGGTGTGCTTTCATTTCCTTTCCAGATTCTCAAACGATGGTAGAATATCTATCTTCCATATCCAAGGGGGTGAAAACATCGTGCTACTTTGAGTCTGTCTTGCAACAGTGCCTATTTTCGTCCTTTTCTGTCATCGCATTCATCGATTGATCTGAAAAGGGCATGCTTAAGGTTCCATCCGCTACAATGTTGAGTCCGATCTCGACTGATCCAAGTTTGAGGAACTTGTCGCTTCTTTACTACCTCTAACGACTCCTTTATTGTATAGCCTTTGGTACCCATATTACCAAGTCACACTGCCTGTTGTGATATACTTGCTATTTCTTTAATCTGGAATCTGGAATCTCCTAGTCGTACTCCGTGTTCTCATCTTCAGTTAAACTTTTTTCTTCCAAGGATCTTTCCAGTGACTGTTCTGCCTGCGGGTCTCTTATCAGGTCTTTTCTGGTTGCAATTGACAGCTCAGCACCCAATGACTATTCTTTAGGTTTCTTCCGTGACCCTTTTTCTTCGACTGTTGGTCCCTCAATTGGTCTTCATTCGAGATATTCTTTTCCGGGTCAGACGGTCTCTTTTATTAGTCTTCCCATTTCAACTGTCTTCTTGACCCACTATCTGCCAGCCAACATCATCTCGTCATCTCCCGTATTTGCAAGGACTCGGAACCTCTGCTTGAGGCACATTCTCCGATTTTGAACCATAGCATTGTTTCTTGATATCCGTTGTAAGTCTTGATGTTCTTGTATACAGTGAAATCCATGCTCGGTTCTTGCTTCTTGGCCCATTCCAGATTTACGTAATTAATGGTTGCACCATTGTCGATTGTTTTTATAGTCGGTTTTTTGCTTACGTGAATATTGGCTTTCAACTGTTCTCGCATCTATCTTTTCTTTTTTGGTCGCGAATTGACCACGCCGATCAAAATATCTTTCTGGGGTTCCCATGAATCATGATCCAGCCTTCTCACTCAAATTTTCTATTAGTTCAAGGATCTCTTGTGGATCATCCCTTCCGAGATCGTGAGGGCCTTTGTCCAATTCTCATGGATTCCGCAGTCTTCTTCGAGACAGGCATTCGCTGCTGCCAGCCTAAAATGGAATTGGTGGCGGTGACTTAGGCGGCAGGCCACAGATGCATCCTCTTTCGAGACATGGGCAATCTTGCACTCTCCGGGTTGTAATAATTCTTGATAAAAATTAATTTTCTGTTTCATTGGGAAGCATTCCTTACGGGTATTGTTATAACATAACATGCCCACCACATCATATTCCCTATGCCATGTGTATTCATGTGTACATCAATTTCTGTCGCAACGGGTTCTTCCTTCGAAGTCAGTTACCTTGTCTTCCTCTGGTCAGTGGTGTGTGCTTTCTCGTCCCCACACCTGCAGGTGCGCTCTTTTGTTAGGTGATGTCCTACCGCATGGCACCATCTTTCTTCCCAATTGCCACCATCTTGTATTTGTCGACGTGTCGTCACCACGGTTCTTCCATTGTCGCCAGCATCTGAAATCTGTGTCGAAGCACTGGAATTATTCTGATCCTTGTGCGCCGCATCTGGAATTGTCGTTACAGAAATCTTTCACGATAAAGATTAGGTTGGAGTCTACCTTTTTTGAGTCGCTCTACGAGTCCGAGTCCATTTTGTAACCGTAAACTTCTCGAGCAGTTAGTAGACTCCGCTGTTCAACTCCCTGCAGCTGATCTCTAGGGACTGACTGCTTGGGTTGCCTCCCTTGGCACTATGGCTCGGATTCGAAGGCGAATTTTTTTCGTTACTCATTAGATTCAGAGCTATTTTGTGTCCATTCAGCCGATTCATTGAATATTATAGGCCCTAAATTTCCCCCCTAATGTCCAGTATAAAAGCTCCTAAGCCCATCAACACCACTCATTTATACCACTTTCTGTCTACCTATTATTTGTTTATTACTCAAAGGATTGCGCGGCCGAGAAGAAAACGAAATAAGAGTCTGAAATTATATTACATGCAATATGGAAAACCCCCATATGATTTCTTGCCTGGGTGCCTCAGACCTCCCCTCGACTTTAAATTGCCTCAAAAAATGGGAGAAGTACAAGATAGTATTCTTATCAATTCCTATATATGTTTATACAGTCTTCTTTTTAATGTAGTGAGAAAACATTGAAATATAGGTAGCTACCTACTTAATGCTTGAATGTACATATGTATTACGACCAAATATTTATTGCTGGTGGTTTCTTGTAAAACAAGTTAACAACCAATGCCAATATTATGGTTCCAACATATCACTTGAAAATGTCAAATTCAAGCCCTAGAATAAGACGCCAAGGCAATACTAGGCTCTAGCTTTGAGTTTTAGAGATGAAAAGTCTCAAAATCGCCATACATAGCCCACCTAAGCCGATTCAACGTTCAAATGCTTCAAATCCCAGCCCTATGGACCAGGACCAGGACCCTTGCTTAAGCTCTTGAATTCTGTCGTTAAAGGCCTTTCGTCTTGCGATCTGTATTCTGTTAGCGTCGCAGATTCTGGCGCTTTCTTAATCCTCTCTCTTGGAACTCTTCGGATATTATGATTTTTCGTGATCTCTTGTTCAATATTCCTCAGCTAATTTCACCTCTTTTGTACAATTCTCCCTCGTCAGAAATCAGGGTTCGGAATCGTCCTGATTGCTGTAAGAAATTCACCATCTAACCTTGAAACCTGACGACACAATCTACATATGTAAATTCTACATAAGATGCAATTGGATCGGCAGTCATTTCCGTTGAAAATACTCCGGCGGATGATAATTCCGTGGAAAGATAGGTGGCTTAATGGGAATTTGCAACGTTTCAGTCCAGACCTATTATGGACTAAAGGACTGCCGCTCTTTAAGTTTCTAAAATTTATGCAAATTATCGAATATTAGTCTGGACTGAAGCGACTTATCTCAAAAAATGCGGTAGCAGAACCACTGCCAAAAGTAGAATGCAAGATTGTCAAAAACCCCGTCCATTTATCTGTACCTCACCTAATCATAGCATCGAGGCTAATGCCAAGATAACTCAACAGTGATCGAGTAATACTAGTATGCATCTAGTGCGCTAGACCTCAATGCTGAGCCCCTGAGGGTCTGAGCTAATTTTATCCTTACCTCAGCTGTCGGTTCCGCTGCTGGCATGCTGAGGTACATTTGATCCTCTCCTTTTTTTTTGATTGGCCCGCGCCAATCCGCCTTGGCGGCGCGGCAAGACAAATTTTATCATATAATATTTAGAGTTTAGACATCAGATTGAGTTTAGACCCACTGCATTGCTAGCGTCGGCTCTGCGTATATTAGCGTTCGCGCTACCCCACCAGACCCAGCTTTGGCAAAGCACACCAAGTTGTTGAGGCAGGACAAGGAGGTAAAGTGAGATTTTTTTTAGACGAATAGAGGGGGATCCCGATTGCAAATTTCCTCTATTTCATCCGGGTTACAAAGCATGGGAAGTACAGGCAGGAACGATTTTTCGCTTTTTGTTCCTCAATGGCCCCCTTCTAGCTTGTCTGAGACAACTTCTAGCAGTGCGCTCGGTATTGGTGATGATTCTCAACCTACTGCTACTTCCACGCTTGGTGCGCTTGATTCAGGACTTCTTTTCGAAGATGACATTTCGCCCACTTATAAAGAGCAAATTCCGGCTACCATAAACGAATATCGCATCCAGTATTGGAATACCAAGCCCTAATAATCAATCAATCTTATACATCCCTCAGGATTGGATTGTTGGATAGTTGACAAGGCTGCACTAAGGCACAAATACTATAGGTTCCCAGGGTAATAATATGCACCATCCCCTTGTAATTGGGTCCTATGTAGGAATTCTCCCACATCAGCCTAGCGTATCGATATACTATGTAATTAGTTCTCCAAAGCCACAAATTATTCCATCTCAATTGGATCCTGTTCTTGCATTAGCTACTCTTAATTGTTTCGGTTCGAAAGAGAGCACATAAGATCATTTATCAGAATTGTCAGGAGTTGCGACTTCGACAATTTGGCATCGCGATCATCATCGATTCGTTATCATGCATATACCACGACCAGCCTCTCTCCAATTAACATTAACCAACATTGAACAGTTCTACAGTACTCCCCAAGAATAATTTCCCCTGTGAATCACGTTATTAGCTCTGCGAGGTTCCCTTTACCCGTCAAATTTGCAGGTTGTTGGCACATGTTCGCAAGAGCAACAGGTTAAGTCTAATAAACCCCTTCGAAGACAGTAACTACCTAGGTACGTATAAGGCCTTCATGGATCGTGTGATGGTAAGTTGGTAACCGCTCTTTTAACGGATGAACTTCTGAAAGAATCAAGGAAGGAATCGGCGACGCGGGGTATCACTATCACGTTACAACTCGGAAACAGGTGAGGTGGCAAATTTGGCGTATGGTTATATGCGCATTATAACTTATGCGTTAGGTAGTACTTACTGAAGCAAAACGTATGACGGTATGATATTAAAATATATTCAAATGCAGCCAAGCCAGACTATATATATACCGACATATATATCATACTGTCAGCCTGTCAGGGCGTACATCTGGAAAAGCGTAAGCTAAACTAGGTACCTTATGTACCCCTGCCCGCCGACCGGGCGGGCCCATTCTAAATTTTAGACTTCGTTTGTATGGGGTAAAAGAATTATTAGTTATTCAGTACTAATATCGCACACAATTACACATTTTTCCTCTGATGGACACCTAGCTGCTCAGTTCTTTGGGCCAGAGATGGCCATGGACACTAACAGCGGACCACCACAACAAGTAAAATTGCTAACCAATAAGCAACCATGCATTAAACAGTCTTGTGAGCTTCCAGCAGCATTCAACAACATTATTTTAAGCACGAGATGAGATGTAATGGATGTTTTAGGCGTCCATAGCCAAGCAAACCGCCACTAGCTACCACAAGCATAAACTTGAAGTACCTGCAGCTATAGAAGCAACTTGAAACAGTTCTATCGTATACATACATAGATGAGTTCCAGCCTCATTATTGAAAGGCATTTGAGTTTTTGGACCGTTCGCAGTCTAGCCAATCCATAGACTAGTCCGTTCATGTGCATCTCTAGTATTGTTGGTGGCGTCAGCGAGGGCAAATCATTTAGGGAGCTAAGCCGCTTCAGCCTGCATTGGGGCACAATATCATCGACATCTCTTGCCCAGTAAGCTCTAAAATGAGGAGGATTTTCGAGATTAATCATTGGATACACTAGCTTCAGTACATTAGCTCGCTGCTCTTCTTTGTTTGTATGCATGTACATAAGAACGTTCCTCCCAACAAGGCTTGCTCATCTTCCTCCTCATTCGCAGACTCACGTGCATATTCTTAAAAATAAACGCTTCGAGCACCAAGGACCTCAACCTGACGTCGGTGGAGCCAGCGAGGAAATCACTTTAATCCTAAGCGGCTCCAAGCAATGATATGCTTAGCTCGTATCCTGCTTCGCCCTGCGAGGCTATGATAAAAACTGTCAGTGTATCACCGCGACCGAAAGGAGCGATGAATCCGCCGATTATGAGAGGAGGGGGAGATGAGCAAGCCTTATATATTAGGAGAAGCTTTCTCATATTTGAAGCTTCAATCTTCTCAAATAATCAAACAATTATATGGGCCTCAGAGTCTATTATTTCCCAGATATTATCTCAAATTTCTCCTTGACTCTAGTATCTTTCGTGACAATGGGCGAAGGTGGCTATTTATCCCTTATAAATGCCACCCCTTACACCTGGCACAACTTGTATCAGCATTCATATCAGTTAAATTCTTGGAAGTTCCCTGATACTGTCAACCCAGGTAAGCATATATATAAAAAAAGAATCTTACAGGAAATTGACTCGAATCATTTAGGGCAACTGGCACAGGTTTATGTGGAGCTCGGAAGGGGCACCTTGGGTGACGATGCTGGAGATGTCAACTACTCAGTCGTAGACCCCTCCAAGACGGCTTTCCAGGTTCAACTTAGGGTCGTAAACAACGTTGCAACCTCCAATGTCCATCTCGAGGGCATCGAGACGTCAGTCAACCACATTGGAGATACTATCTCTGTCGGGTTTAGCCATAACATTGCAACGCCCGTGATCATCGCAGGTAGCGAAGGCCATTTTACGACAAATTCGGTTCCGACTGACTGGATGCACAGCAACCTGGATTCATTCGGATGCCAGTCCTTGCGACATCTCTGCATGCCTGCCTCCCATGATGCTGGTATGTCTACGCTGGACGGCAAAACGGTGGTAGCTAATGAACAGAATACCGTGACCCAGAATTTGGATATCGCTGACCAACTTACTTGGGGAGCACGATACTTCGATATCCGGCCCGTGATTGGTGGTGGGATTTTTAAAACAGGCCATTATAGCAAAGTTGCCTGTTGCTGGGATGGTGGCAATGGACAAACCATCGACGATGTAATAAGCCAAGTCAACGGCTTCTTAGCCAAGTATCAGGAATTGGTCATCCTGGATCTGTCTCATGCCCTTGATTCCGACACTGGCTACAACGAACTCACCCAGGATGAGTGGAATCAGTTAATTCAGAAGTTATTGGCCCTTAACCATAGATTCGTTGCGCCGCCAAACACCTCGGATCTGAGCCTCCTTACGCTACGAGATTTCATCGGGACAGGACCCGCTGTCGTAGTAATCTTTGACCAAGACGCCCAAAATGTTAACTTGGGATCTTATAAAGGACAAGGGTTCTACTCCTCTTCTGAGTTTTCCGTCTACAACTCATATAGTGATACAGATGATGCAGACAAAATGATCAGCGACCAGCTGGGGAAGCTCAAGGCTAAAAGACCAAATCCAGATTCGGGCTTGTTCTTGCTTTCGTGGACTCTCACCCAACAAGCCGGGACTAGCTTCGGTATTGTAGGCAAGAGCATTATCGATCTCGCGCAGCAGGTCTTCCCAAGGCTTTTCAATTCCAATTCCCTGTGGGATGCCATGAGCTCTAACACCTATCCCAATTTCATCATGATCGATGCTTGGTCGCCAGATACACGTCTGGCTGCCTTTGTTGTCGCCATCAATAAACAGTTCACAAAAGGTTGTTAAGGAAGGGGAGAAAATATGAGAAATTTGTGGAGGAATATTTTGAAATTTCTCGCGGTTGAATTCGGCGCCTTCATTCCATAGATGTACTCTACACTACTTTAGGGCTCGCTGAGATATCATTCTGTAAGCACTTGCTATTTGGTTTAACGTACGCAACTTTTGTTCGATATAACGATACACATTTCAAGAAACTGATCATGAATATTATGAATTGATTTCGCGACTGGAAACATCCGCGTTCTAAATTCTAAATACATACTCATAATAAGAAGGGCTTACTCTGGTCACGTGACCGAAAATTCAAAATTTACGGTATAAGTGGCGCAACGGTGAAGTCTTAGCGCATACTAGTCCGGCAAAGAAATGGCGCGACGGTGCATACTTCTTATGATAGTGCATGGTATGATACAACGCAATCTAGGTAGTTCAACTGCCAAATAAAACCATAGATCCGCAATTCGGAATGTATGAATTGCTTGGCGGCCTCTATGATACTTGAATCCCTCCCCTTCCGTCACTCAAGCCAACTTTCTTCAGATGCTAGAAATTCTTATTATCACATCGTGCCCATATGATGTATTTTTGAGAGGGACCAGCACCGCACTTTCACGTTGTACTGGGCCTTTGCAGCTTGGAACATACGATATCAAACTTGACGCCGAAGGTAAATCCACCTATTATTCTTCAAAATGTTCGTACTTTAATAACCAACCCAAATTCAGGCGAACTGAGTGTTTACCAATGAGGTGTGCATTACCCGATTACCTTCACATACTATATCTGGACGAGACGAGGCATTTCGAGTGGCAGTTCGAGAAAGGGATGGTAAATGCGTAATTTCTGGTGTTACAAATCCCGCAATCAGAATAGCAAGGGGAGTGGACTCCATTTCAAGCCACTCATGTCTTTCCTCTGGCGTACGAAAATCACTTCCGGCAAAACAACTACTCAAAATGGATTACAAACAGAGCGTCGGCCGGGGATACGGGAATAAATTCTGTACAGAACGGAATTATTCTCCATCAAGGCGTCCATCCGCTTTTCTGATTTCGGTTAACCCCGATGTAGGACATCTTGATACCCTTTCCCAGTAACATGTGTGATACTGATAAAAGATTTATAGGATGGATACAGGGCGGTCTGTTTCGATGAGGACCTATGGCCCGGGGGACTAGACGGGAGGCAGCTGGATCCCATTTGTAGAGATCCCCGTGATCCGCGGAACGTCCTGGATGAGCTGTTAAGATGGCACTACCACCAAGCAGTCCTTGCAAATATGCGGGGAGCAGGGGAGCCGGTGTTCGAACCTGATTTTTCTGGAGGGGACATGATGGGTGAGATTATGAATGGGCCGAAAGCAGCCGAGATAATGGAATTTGAGTTGCTTTCTCGTCTTGTGGGACATCCTCAACTCGAGCATGCCACGCCCCTTGAGGCTTGAAAAGAATGCAAAATATCCGACACATGTTCTGCCGACATGGGAGGACGAGTAGATTTTTATTGCTGGAAGGCTGCCGGGAAAGAGTTGCGGCGGAATGCGTACTTACTACACGTTACCACGCGCATCGGACGGTGACTGCTGTGGTGGTAACTCTCGGATATCAAATTCTTCCCCGTCGAAGTTCTGAGGTGGTTCCTGTTGCTATGTAGTGGAAGCTGGCTTTGCGTCTTGTCCTCCCGCTCCACCGATAGCTGTAGGGTCAAAAACACCTGCCGTGTTCATACTTACCTAGGTATAGTCGCTACGGTAACATAACGCTGGGGACAAAATAATATATATCAGATCACCCGTCCATTTCTAATTCTTACATCCTTTGCTCTAACACTTGGCGTCTTCCCCTTTGGTTCCTTAATCTCGATAAATCAAATGCGGATTCAAACATTAACCCCCCTAAAGTCCACGCCCGCGACACGGCCACGTATGATAATCCTAAGGCGAACTCGGAGTCGTTGAAGTTTAGAACAGCCCGGGACTCATGCCTTGGCTCTTAGTATGTACAGTGATCGCATAACACAATTGAAGAAGCATTGTTTTGGTACAATCGCCTTCGTGACCGTACTTGTTCAGGGGCGTCAGATACTGGTGACCATGTGTGAATGTATGAAGTTGGGAAAAGGACATAAGAAGGCAAAAAAGGCGCAAGGGGCAGTCTCAATTTGATGGGTTTTTGGCCTGAGGCATGAGTTTGGGACCTTGTCAATACTGGGTGAAATTGCTAGTTTAGTAGTAAGTTGTATGTAGTCAATCTTATTGTTATTAATTGCAAGCGAAGCTTGTACATACTCGTTTGTGGCTGGCCGCGACCTCATACATTACTAAATTGGTAAGTAGCCATATATATTTCGCGATTAACGGTAGTTGAGACTATGATAGTATGTAAGTTATTGGATAGGCAGAAAAACGAGTTAGTAACTCCGTCATCAGTCAATTAATTAAAGATTCAAACGGCGACTGGCAATGCATAGCATTTTATGTATATGATTGAAATTTCAAACGGCACGGTCTCATCGGACTCTACTACTTCCCATATGAACCAAAATCTAGAGCGGTATTGTTTGGCCTATTCTGCGACCCACAACTCCTTGAACCTTCTTTCACTACGTCATGGAAGATATGAATTAGAATCATGTAGGATATTGTCTTGAATCTGGGTAAGTTGCATATTGTCGAATCAGGGGCCCGCAGTCTTATACACCGAAGCAATTTTGAACTATGTATGTCAAATGTCAAAATAACGCGCTGAAACACAAAATACAAAGACTTAGAAAGAAAGCGCAAATTAAAATAGGCATCGTGCATCGAAACTCTGCATATTGATATAATACCGAAGACAAGAATAAATCAGACATCGAAGGAATCAAGCGCTTGCAGTACAAAGTTCAACGTATTAGACAGATTGGTATGCTCAATTATACTACTGTGCATGCGAGGTCAGGGCTCAGTTCAGGAAACCTGCTCAGTCATGAGCACGAGACCGATAAGGCGGCGAAACAAGGTTGACATATTCTACCGACTCCTAGTAACGAATTAGTAATTGATACAGCTGTGTTTTAGGGACTGGGTTATTTACGCGGCAAACCATGCTTATGGAGTGCGGTATGAATTCAGTAGCTCAACAACGGCTGATTTACCAGCACGTTCAGCTCGTGACAGCGGTGTCTGGCCGGACTCATCTTCGAAGTCTGGGCGAGCGCCATTCTCAAGAAGCAGCTTCACAACTCTCCCAACCACAACTTCCTCAAACCTCACAGATCTCTTATATTCTACTACAGCTCGTGACAGCGGTGTCCGGCCGAACTCATCTTCGAAGTCTGGGCGAGCGCCATTCTCAAGAAGCAGTTCCACAACTCTCTCATCACCTTTTTCTGCAGCTCGTGACAATGGGGTCTAACTCTGAATTTCAAAGGAGTTCATGTACCTTAGGCTCAGAAGGGCTTACTCTCTGCAATAGTTATAACAGTGTAAGCCACCAATGTAGTGGAGACCCACTAAGATATAGTTTGAATCACTTACTGTCTGCAATGGTCAAGAATAACAATTGTCAACCATTGATGTAATTTTAAATATGGTTGGTTTCACTTACTTTCTGTAATAGTCAAGAATAACAGTATCAGCACTCATCGAGTAGAGACCCATTGAGATATGGATAGGTTCACTTACTAACTGTAATAACAGTATCAGCCATCAATCTAGTAGAAATCCATTGAGATATGGACGAATTCACTTACATTCTGCAATAGTCAAGAATAACAGTATCAGCCATCAATCTAGTAGAAACACATTGAGATATGGATGGGTTCACTTACCTCCTGCAATAGTCAAGAATAACAGTATCAGCCATCAATTTAGTAGACACCCATTGCGATATGGATGGGTTCGCTTGCCTCCTGCAATAGTCAAGAATAACCAATAATAACAGTATCAGCCATCAATCTAGTAGATACCAATTGAGATATGGATGGGTTCACTTACAAACTGCAATAGTCAAGAATAGCAGTATCAGCCATCAATCTAGTAGATACCCATTGAGATATGGATGGGTTCACTTACCACCTGCAATAGTCAAGCATAACAGTATCAGCCATCAATCTAGTAGATACCAATTGAGATATGGATGGGTTCACTTACCTCCTGCAATAGTCAAGAATAACAGTATCAGCCATCAATCTAGTAGATACCCATTGAGATATGGACGGGTTCACTTACTCTCTGCAATAGTCAAGAATAACAGTATCAGCCATCAATCAAGTAGAGACCTGTTGAGACATGCCCAGGTGGATGGGTTCACTTACCTCCTGCAATAGTCAAGAATAACAGTATCAGCCATCAACCTAGTAGAGGCCCCCTGAGATATGGATACCTAGGTTCACTTACGCTCTGCAATAGTCAAGAATAATAATATTAGCCATCGATCTAGTAGAGACCGATTGATGGGTCCACTTACCCACTGCAATAGTCAAGAATAACAGTATCAGCCATCAATCTAGTAGATAATCATTAAGATGGATGGGTTCACTTACATTCTGCAATAGTCAAGAATAACAGTATCAGCCATTAACCTAGACCTATTAAAATATTGATGGGTCCACTTACATTCTGCAATAGTCAAGAATAACAGTTTCAGCTATCAATATAGTAGAGATTTATTGCGATATAGACGGGTTCACTTACAAACTACAATAGTCACGAATAACAGCAATCAGCCATCAATGTAGTAGAGATTTATTGCGATCACGATATAGACAGGTTCACTTACAAACTACAATAGTACAGAGTAACTGTATCAGCCATCAACGTAGTAGAGATTTATTGAGATTTGGATGGGTTCACTGTTCACTTACTCTCTACAATAGTCAAGGATTACGCAACAGTATTAGCCATCGACCTAGTAAAGATTCATTGGGGTATGGATGAGGTTCGCTTACACAATTGTACTTGTAATCCTTTTTCACTTCTTTATTGGCAAGTAAAAGCTGTACAACAGCTACACTTTCTCCCTCTATAGCTCGTGACAGCGGTGTTTGGCCACCCTCGTCTTCAAAATTTGGCAGAGCGCCATTTTCAAGAAGCAGCTTCACAACTCTCTCATCATCTCTTTCTGCGGCTCGCGACAATGGAGTCTAATTATGATTTTAATAAGAAGTTCTACCTTAGGCTCAGGAAAGGGACTTACTCTCTGCAACAGTCAAGAATAATAGTTAAGTCATCGGTGTAACAGAGACCTATCAAGATATGGATGGATTCACGTACTTCCTACAATGTCAAGAATAAAAAAGTATCAGCCGTCCAGTTCTAGTCTAGCCAGAATACAATAACTAGCAGAGTAGTGTGCCACCATGACTATTATTATAATCGAGTTTAACATCTGCATAGAGTCGCCATAGCCTTAGGACTCTATACAAATGTTGAACGTAATTAAAATAATAGTTGTGGTGTAGTAGTCGGACCTGAGGGTTCACTTACAAACTACAATATTCCAAAATAAAAGTATCAGCCATTAATGAATGATCCATTTAAATATAGATGCGCACACTTACCACCTGCAATAATCAATAATAACAGTATCAGCCATCAATGTAACTGAGACTTGGAGGGGTTCACTCACTTTCTGTAATAGTCACGAAGAAGTTATCACAGTGTCAGCCAACAATCTAGTAGAAACCCATTGACATATATAGTATGGAGGCAATTACATTCTGCAATAGTCAAGAATAACAGTATCAGCCATCAATATTGGACAGACTCATTGAGACACTAACGGATAGAGTTGTTTACTTACTCCCTGCAATAATCAAAAATAACAGTATGAGTCATCAATTTAGTCGAGGCCCATTAAGACATGAATGGGTTCACTTACTCTCTACAACAGTTAAGAATAAGAATATCAGCCATCAATCTAGCAGAGACCCATTGAGATATGGATATGTTTACTTACTTTCTGGAATAGTCAAGACTATCAGTATTGGCCAGTAGAGATATGGTTGAATCTACTTACAATCTTGTATTTGTAATCTGTTTTCGCGCCTTCAGCGAGTAAAAGCTGTACAGCTGTCACACTGCTCCCCTCTACAGCACGTGATAGTGGTGTCCGGCCATTCCCATCTTTTGACTCAAGATTGACTTTGTCTGTCTCAAGTAGTAGCTTGACAACAGCCTTATGGCCCTTTTCCACAGCGGACACAAGTAGCGCCATTCCTGTGCCATTCCCGTCTTTTGACCCAAGATCGACTTTGCCTGTCTCAAGTAGTAGCTTGACAACAGCCTCATGGCCCTTTTCCACAGCGGACACAAGTAGCGCCATTCCTGTGCCATTCCCGTCTTTTGACCCAAGATCGATTTTGCCTGTCTCAAGCAGTAGCTTGACAACAGCCTCATGGCCCTTTTCCACGGCGGACACAAGTAGCGCCGCTCTTGTCTCATCCTCCGGGCCGGCCTTAATTCCTTTCTTGAGAAGTAGCGTTAACATGTCATTGTGTCCGCTACAAACAGCATAAGATAGCGCCGTCCCCCCAATGTCATCTGCCACGTCGATACGGGCTCCTGCCTCAAGCAGTCGCTTGACGACGGCCACATGCTCATTCCAAACCGCATACACCAGTGGTGTTCGGTCATATCCATCCACAGAATCAACTTGGGCCTTTTTCCTACATGGTAGCTTGATGCCCTTCAAGCGACGACAAGTGCCCTTGATCAATAGCTTGACAACGACGTCAAACCCGTTTCCCGCAGCCCAGGATATTGCTGACCGCCCATATGTGTCATCCTTCGAATTTAAGTCAATACTATCCAATTCAAG
>NPHW01002192.1:0-11449 GCA_002240705.1 Elaphomyces granulatus
GGCACGGTGCCCCCATCTCTAATCTGGACCGATAACCTACAGGCTCTTTCGTCTAGACCAATAAACCATTAACACCTACAAGCTCTTTCGCTTGGGTAGAATCGTAAGAGACGAAATGATCGAATCCTAATGTGAAGGGTGAATTAAGTGCTATTCGCTAACTTAGCAGATCCTAATATAAGAGAAAAAGATTATGATAGGTAAATGTGCTCTATGTACCTAGGTAGTTATGTGCCTGGAGCTACTTAAAGTAGAGGAAACTACTGTAGCCCCCCGCTAGGCCTAGCGTAGTCTTAAGGTAAACTACACCAACAGTACCACATAATTTTTCACAGCAATGAAGAATGATGAATAAAACCTATCATACGCTACGGTAATCAAAGAAAATAACACTGTCTCCGCCATCTTCCTTCCATATACGCACCTATTTGATCAGATAAGACTGTGTTGTTGAATGTCACTGACCGACAATGTGCAACAAGCTTCCAAGGATGATGACTCCTAGATCAGGAATCGATCAAGAATGTTCTCCCGTGCCTTCGGTCAAGGTTTTAGAAATTCTTACCCTCCTACAATCTACCAACGAGAATCAAAGCATACAAAATGCTGTGAACGGAATCAACAAATTATACCCTATAAAGATAAAGGAGTCAACCTCACCTACGATCAACTTTCACAGCTTCGTAAGAACCCACATCTCAAGCAACGTGGTTCCCGGAGGCCGATGAGCCGGATGACTTCTTCTGGGTCTTCTATGCTTTGCTATTTAAGATCGTGCGAAGAATACCCTACAAGCCTTATCGATTTTTTAATGAAACGGCAAATAAATCTCTTACTATGGAAGGGTATGTGTTTCTTATTTCCTTCCCTCACACAAGATCATACCTTAGGTATCCACTATATTCTATCCTGTATTAGTACAGTGTTGGGGAGAGTTTTTCTATACTCTCATAATCGATTATCATGTTTCTATATCATTAGGTCGTCTACTGATTTTCGAGAACTATAGTCCCAGAATCGCCCAGTCCAGAAGATCACGAATGGTTGAGTTTGAACTCTTTCGCGCACGCCTGAATCGTGAAGACATGATCGATGCGACTCTTTAGCTCCTCCGCATTGCCTTGGATGAAGAGAATGCTACTGGGAAGAACAACAGTATCCGTGGCAAGTGAGTGGATCATTAGAAGTGGGCTGCAGTTGTATCTTGAATCGCGGAATACAGTACGCCTGAATAGGCCGTGGATGCAAGTGACTGGGCCCCTGTACTGTGGCCCGTCCAGCCTTTGTCCCGAACGCTGGCAATTCTAGAAGTTACGATTTTCCAAGGTTATGGATGAAGTAGATCATGAAGAGGCCGCAAAGATGGCCCAACAAGCCATAGATCGAATGGAATGGATTGAAAAGAACATTGGGAACCGACGTGATCTGGACTCTATACAAGTGATCGTCCCGTTAAGTCACGAAAGACTACTGTCTAACAAAATAAATAGGAGGGAATGTAGAAGGACAAAAATGGTTTGCTCTGACCTGGAAGGTCTCGACTCTCGGGGGCATCTGTAGTAAACTTCTATATATCCCTAAGAAATAAAAAGTTGCTAGTATCATATGGTCAGTACTATGTACATACAGAGGAAAGAGAAGTGAGCGTGAAACATTCCAACCAATTGTAGATAAGGACAGAGTGACGGGTATTATAGATCACTTTGGACGTATACCAAGCCATCCATCCTGTGAGCACATTGCCGTGCGCTGGAGCTTGTGGACGGGGATACTGGCGACGTGGACTGCCCGTCCGCATTATTTAAAAGCAATCTTCAGTTACATATGAATCTGATAATCCCAAGGCAAACTCAGATCGGCCTTTTTTGTCTTCGAATAACTTGAATCTCTATAGGAAACACCACTGTTCAGTAGGTACTAGTTCATTGCACCCCAGCTAATAAATTGTCTTGTCGCGATTTTCTTGTACGTCAACAACACAATATCGTGTAAACATAGACAACTAGATGACATGTGCACGACGTTACCTAGGTGTCCGATTGCAAATGCAAAACGGTTTATCAAATTCCAATTGCGGGCAAAACGGTTTATCAGGGTGACAAGCCTCGGCCACAGTAATCCAAGGGTGAGTTAGTATGTAATTTACCTATCATCTAGATGTGTTTGAATGCACCTGATCGTTACATAAAGTATCGAATCGTAAAAGCGATTCGCCATCTCCATTTGGTTACCGTATTGAAGCTGCTATTGTATCTTTTTCTGTCACCTCATCTTCTTTCTCGTTGAGGGGCTCATATTCATCCACATCGCCGTCGAAACAACTTGAAACCTCTTTTATTATTTCCGGTCGATCTGCTGGTTCCCATAAGTATACATATATTGATAGTTTTGATAGGTCGAAATTTCATTATTTCCATCGTAAACCATTGGAACGTGACATCAATCTCTTGTTCGAATAATAAAACGTATGTATGTACAATAGGAACCCATATTCTATAATATTGGATGAGTCGTAACCAATTCTAATGCTGTTGTTGTGGGTTTCTATCTTCAATCACCACCCTATGAGCTGCAGCAATTCGTGTGTGGAATCTGTCATAAGGTGATTTCCAGTTGTAAGTGTATTTCGGGTGTGTGGTTATGAAGATAGGTACACTGCAGCTCGAGACATTTCCGGCCACTTGGAATTCGCCAGGGAAACTACAGTCATCGGACCGATATGAATATTCATGCCTCCTATCGCTCTCTATCTCCCCGTTCTAGGATAGGATTGCAAACAGGACAGACACACTCAGGCCTGATAGATCATAGATGGAAAATGGGATAACTTATAAGTCGGCATGATGGATCCGCAAACTGTGAGGGCTAGAGAACAAGGGCGGAACGAACCACTGATGACGCTATATCTCCTCAATAAATTATGGTAATATAATTACAATAGAAGCTAAGAACAGCCAGTTAATTGACCTGGTGAAGTATCACTAGAAAGCAGTCCATTGCGGAGCCTACCGTTATATGAAAGCTTAATCTATTGCTACGGTACATGTATTTGGGAGGAGTGAAGGAAAGGAAAAGAAATAGAAATAGAAATTTCGTGTAGAAAGAAACGGAGGGCAGCTGAACCTGGTTATCCCGATTGGATATTCCAGCAGCGGCACCTTCATCTTTCCGTAGTAAGGGCGTCCCAGTCCTCGTAAGGGTGGGAGTACTCGGTCTCATTTGCACCGATCTTTATTATCTTCTTCGCCTTAGACAGCTGGCCTCTGACGACAGAACGGCCGAGTCTGCGGTAGGGGTACTCGGTCTCATTTTTATCTTGGTCGTAGAAGCTGGTTATCCCGATTGGATATTCCAGCAACGGCACCTTCATTTTCCCGTAGTAACCCAAGTTAAGCGCGTCCCAGTCCTCGTAAGACTCGGTCTCACTTGCACCGATCTTTATCTTCTTCGCCTTGGAGAGCTGGCCTCTGACGGCGAAACGGAGGAGTCTGCGGAGGGGGTGGTCGTCTGGCAAAGTGCAAATAGTAGTAGAAATCAGAAATGAAATTTAGGAGCTAACTTGCAGGGAAGGCCCTGCTCGCGGAATTTTTCCAGGCTCTGAAAATAGTCGACGTGGCAGGTTCTCCGAGGAAAGGAACATAGAAGACGCGGGGGTCACCTTATGTTAGGTGCTGTGAGTGCTGGACTTCGGTGTACATACCTCTCTATACCTCTAGAGTTATCTATCGGGCAGCATGTCCGGCTGGACCACATCGAAGTGACCAGGATGTGCGTGGGAACCTTACCGTCGACCCTCTTGCCCAGCTCCCGCCTAATGGTATGAATCGAGGTACCATAGAGGCACCCGGTATTCTTCATGGCGCTTTCATGGATGGCCAGAAATAGGCATCGGATCATCCGTGAGGCCATACGCCTTGGTACATTTTTGTAGTATGGGTCGATTGATGGCATCGCCGTTGTATTTTAGAATGAGCTCGGTTTCATCGGGTAGTAAATTCATATTTCGTACGTCGTCCAAAGATTTCCCAAACAGGCGACTGCCAGACTAAGAAGGAATCCCGCGTCATTGTAAATAAACTTTTCATGCTCTCTTCCGGCGGCGCCAAAGCTGAATTGAGACGATGGTCAGCACGTACTATGTAGGTATTCTCCGTTCTTCACCCAACGTTGTTTAACCTGGTAGATGAGCCTCCACCCGCTGGAATCGACGCGTTGTAGAACCAAGTCAATGTCCTCTCGCCGTAAGTATGTACTCGTAGCGACGCCGTTCCAACAACTCACATCCCATCCCGCGAAAAATGCGATCAGCCTGGCACCGGTCCAGCAATACACTGCAACGCTCGGGGATGAACATCGAGTCATCATGAGTCCAGAGTGTGAGATGGCGCGCAGTAAAATTGTGCTTTGGTCGTTTTATGTTGGCCACAACCCCTTCCACGGTAAGTGTCCTTTGCACAATCTGATGAAGGTCAGACCAATTAACTCCCCATATACTAATATTGTTGATAACTCACATTATACTTCGCTTCTGTCCTCAGCTTTTGTCTGAGTTCCAGTGACACGAGTGAATCCGGCAAAGATTTACGGAGTCGGTGGTAGTAACTTGCTATCAGAAGGATATCCGATCATGACATCATCTAGAATATCAATGACTATGAAGGATAGTATGTTGTGGTGGCTACGATGGCGATAGCAGTGAATGATTTGATTTATTATTGGTGCTATAGCATGCACTCATGAAATTCAATTGAGTGGTTATTATTACTACATGCCTATGAAATGAGCGGAGAACGTACGTACTGGAAAAGGAAATGGCAGGCTTTTGCGACCGGTCGCCCTTTCAAGGTTGGCCACTTTCAATGTTGACACTGAATTGGCTGAGTTATAGTCACGTTTACCTTGCGAGGCGTTTCGCTAAGCGCTGAAAGGAGAAAGAAGCTGCTGCCAATCTACCTAAGATGCGGGGCTTAGAGGATTTCTGCCATGTCACTGACGTCATAGTAACTACTAAACTACTCATCCGTGTCACTAGTTACCTAGGTGGGTAGAGTTACTCTGAACTGCCAATGAGCTTACACCTTAGCTGTTGTACATATACATAACAACTTACTCCGCGCTAAAGAGGGGTCGATTACAGATTTATTAATAGAAAAAAGTCGCCGAGACCCGATAAAGATTCTCGGATCCATATCATAACATACAGAATATATAGTTATGATGTATGGGCTCCCTCCCCGAAGAGGATAAAATCTGGGCCTGAATGTATGATATCGGATGGATGCATGCAAGTGCAAGTCCATCACCTCGACCAATATTAAATGCAACTACGGCATTGGGTCTGTGAGGCCCTGTCGTATCATAGGCCCCGGATTTGATTACCTGTCTCTTCGATTCCTGATTCGTCGGGGTTTTTCTTTCAAGCACGGCAAGGCTATCATACGGGTCACGGCTTCGAGTCTAAGCCCTTGTCGCATGTCACCAGATTTACTCCGCATTGTCCGTGGCTCAAAGTAATAAATTAATGTCGGCTCAGTCGCTAGCCAGTTGCTAACGCGAACGGAGCATTGTGTGAAGTTGAGACGTTAAGTATAGCACTAGGAATTTTGTAGGTAGTTATGGCATGCAGGTCGTACAACATCTTCGTGTTCAGGCAGGACTTGCCATTTCTGACTACTCTAGTTGGAGATGTCATGATAGTATACATGTATAATTATTTACATGAAAATAGTCTCTTCTTTTTCTTTCTGTAAAGAGTTTAGAGTTAAAAATGATATTCCGGTATCATATGATTTTACACACCAGCCACACTGCCCACCGATAAAGTAAGCGCCAACAAACCTAAATCTTCCCTTGGTTCATTGGCAAGGCATCCATCTAATAAATACTTTTAATCTGAATGTACCATGTTTAATCTTAACTTCTTGATTGGATAAATTTGCAAACACACCATGGAATAAGCTCTGATGCACGTCCACTGTGGGTTCTTGCTAAGGTGTTCGTGCCCCTGTCGGAGCCTTGGACCAATGAAAGAGCTGAAGCCTCCTGCCAAGCTTGAGGTAGATGATGCAGTATTTACCGAGGTGTGTACATAGTTACTTGTAACTTATGACATATTATTCCCAGATGTTCGGTTCCAAGGGATCAGCGACTCCTTCCTAACTCCTTCATCTCCCTAAAGAAAACCTCCTCCAACTACCCAACTGCGCGATTTACCATCAACGCTCGTCTGGTTCTCTCCACTTTTCAGCATTTACTCTAGCTCTTCACCGCTGTTAATCCCTCACCAAAAAGGTACCGACATGTGGGCCATCCGCACTGCCACAGACCAGGACCAGCCTGGTGACTCAACGAACCCCTTCGAACTATATATAGCTAGGAGTATATAAAGAAAATTGTTCCAACAGCTCTGTCTCGGTTTTCTCCTTTTGTTCCTCTGGCAATTTTTTCTTGAGGGAGTCGCCACGTCAACCTTTGGTATCCTATACCGTTCACTGCTACTCAACGCCTGGGTGTGGGCTTGGTGTAGGCTACAATGGTAGTCGACGATATTGAAGCGCCCAAACCGGACGCTCCGCGCCTGCGATGGCAGGGAGATGAGGAGACGGGCGATGTCCGGAAGGATGACCCGAGGCA
Source organism: Elaphomyces granulatus (assembly GCA_002240705.1). NCBI lineage: Eukaryota > Fungi > Ascomycota > Eurotiomycetes > Eurotiales > Elaphomycetaceae > Elaphomyces > Elaphomyces granulatus. Next base: position 6,634 of record NPHW01002192.1, read on the forward strand.
TCTAACTCGTACAGTATCCAACAGCTCCGGACTCTCCATTCGAAGTATCAACCGGAGAAGTACCGTGGATCCTTCAGTCGCCCTTCCTATCCAGTATCGCAGTGTGTGAGTACGTCCTTAGTGCTTTGCTATAGCAAGGTTCGCGGCTAATGAACCTCGCCAGCTCCTTTGATATCGAAGAAATCAAGGAAAGCCAGCGCGTGGAGACGCAGAAGGCCAAAAGTGAAGTTGCCATTGGTATGTCTTGCGCCCCCACCGAAGATGTGTCCGGCTACTGAGGAGACCACAGAATTGGGAAATCTCGAATGGCACACCCTCTCGGTCGAAGAGCTGCAGAAACGCTGGCAGGTCGACGCCGCTCGTGGTCTGTCCACCGATCAAGTGCAACGTCGACTGCAGCAGCACGGCAGAAATGTCATGTCACCATTGCCAACCCGCTGGTTCTGGACGATCTTTGGTTACTTCTTCAGAGGCTTTGGGGCAATCTTACTGGTCGGTTCAATTCTCGTCTTCATCGCATGGCAGCCTCTAGGACAACCACCGGCGACGGCAAATCTGGCCCTGGCCATTGTCCTTCTGGCCGTCTTCTTCATCCAAGCCGCATTCAATGCATGGCAAGATTGGTCTTCGTCCCGAGTTATGGCCTCAATCACGGCGATGCTTCCCGAAAGTTGCATTCTCATCCGTGACAACGCGCAAACCACCGTCACTGCGCCCGACATCGTTCCCGGTGACGTGGTCTTGATCAAGGCGGGAAACAAGCTGCCAGCAGATGTCCGTTTCATCGAGGTCTCAGGCGATGCAAGCTTTGACCGGTCGATCTTGACTGGTATGGCTCTCTTTGGAAAATAATGTTATTCGAGTGGGGAAGCTAACGATTCGTCCAGGAGAATCGCTTCCGGTCAACGGGACAGTCGATTCGACGGACGATAATTATCTGGAAACATATTGTATCGGCCTCCAGGGAACTCATTGCATCGCTGGTAGTGCAACAGGCATCGTGGTCTCGACCGGCGACCAAACGGTTTTCGGCAAGATCGCGAAGTTGACAGGTGAGCCAAAGACTGGACTGACGACTTTGGAAAAAGAGGTCCTCCGATTTGTGGTCCTGATTTGCCTCATTATGATTTCCATGATTATCGTAGTTATTATCGTATGGTGGGTGATTATTTCGCTTACATTCCAATCCTTTAACTAACTGCCTGTTTCCTAGGGCTTCATGGCTCCGAGTTCAACATCCCAACTGGATCAATGTTCCTACGTTGATTGTAGATTGTGTCAGCATAGCAATTGCTTTTATACCCGAAGGTCTTCCAATCGCTTTAACGGCAAGTTTGACAATTACGGCCAATTTGATGAAGAAGAATAAGATCTTGTGCAAGTCACTGAAGACGGTGGAGACGCTGGGTGCCGTATCGGTGATCTGCTCCGATAAAACGGGAACCTTGACGAAAGTACGTGGGACATGTTTTCGCTCATTGAGATCTGCAAGAATTTGAAATTAATTCCCTCTCCTGCCTTCATACTCATTCATTTGCAGAATAAAATGTTCGTCACCGACTGCTTGGTTGACACTGCCACTTTCACACCTGAGTCGGCGAGACACGAAACGGTTATCGAAGGAAAGGCAGCAGGGACACGCCAGCTTCGAGCAGTCACCGGCCTGTGCAACGCCGCAGAGTTTGACGCCACTTCGGCCAAATTGCCTCTGCATGAAAGAATTATTTATGGTGATGCCACGGACCAGGCAATCCTCAGACTGTCGGAGACTTTAGGCTCTGTTGTGGATCTACGGCATATGTGGAAGAAAACCTACGAGCTTGCCTTCAATAGCAAGAATAAATTCATGATCAGGACATTCAGCTTGGCTGAACCAGAAGGACTAGACTTTGCTCTTTCTCCGGCGGAAGCGAAGGAGTTCAAACAAGCAGACGTGTACGTTCTGATGCAGACTTGAGTAGTCACATCTCGATGGCGCTAACTCTTGTGACCTCATAGGCTTCTTACCATCAAGGGTGCTCCAGATATTCTAATTGAAAGATGCACGCAGATCATTGACACGGATGGCAACGTCCGTCCCCTGGATCGACCAGCATTTGCTGCGGTGCAGAATGTCAAGGATCAGTGGTCGGCTGCAGGCAAACGGGTCATCTTGCTTGCCCGAAAAGTTCTCCCGGCCAAGGACATCTCGTTCCAATTCTCGACTCGTGAATTCGAGGGCGAAGTCATGAATCATGCAAAAGCCGGCCTGATTCTGGTTGGCTTGGTTGGCATCGTTGACCCCCCTAGAGATGAAATTCCCGAAGTAATCAAAACTCTGCGGACGGCTGGGATTCGGATCTTCATGGTTGGTTTTTTCTGCCAACGGACAAGGTGCTTTCCACACTAACATCTTTTCTTCAGGTGACTGGCGATTTCGGGCTCACGGCTTTGGCAATTGCTCGCCAGTGTGGCATTGTCACCGCCGAGGGACATGTTCACGATGCCGATTCCCTTTCCCGATATAATAAAACCGCCGGCGAAAAGCAAATCGACGTACCTTCTCCGTGCTCTGCTATTGTCCTCACCGGGGCTGAACTGATGGCGTTAAACGACTATCAGTGGGAGCAACTTTGCGGTTATAGTGAAATTGTGTTCGCCCGCACAACTCCCGAGCAGAAGCTTCGTATCGTCCGCGAGTTCCAGGCCAGAGACGAGATTGTTGGCATGACGGGAGATGGAGTCAACGATGCCCCGTCGCTTAAGGCTGCCGATGTCGGTATTGCTCTTGGAACCGGCTCCGATATTGCCATTGAAGCAGCGGACATGGTCTTGCTGGATTCCTTCTCGGCCATCGTCGAAGCAGTCCAGTACGGACGGGTCGTTTTTGACAATTTGAAGAAGACCATTGCGTATTTGCTGCCCGCTGGCTCCTTCTCGGAATTCTGGCCGGTCCTGACAAACGTCATTTTCGGGATTCCACAAGTCCTGTCATCGTTCCTCATGATTATCATTTGGTTCGTTTTTTATTCTTGCATTTATATATATATTTTACTAACAGTGGTTGTAGTTGCTTTACCGACTGCGCAGCGGCTACTGTCCTAGCTTACGAAAAACCAGAAGCTGATGTCCTCCTTCGACCTCCACGCAGACCCAAGAAGGATCGGCTTGTCAACTGGAAGCTTATGCTCCAGGCCTATGGCTTCATCGGGGTTCTCGAGACCGTCTCGTCTTTCGCAATGGCATATTGGTATCTCCAGCGTACCGGTATACCATTTTCAATTCTGTGGTTCAAGTTTGGCGTAATCCCACCGGATATCGACCCGGACTATTACAGCGACCGACTAAGTGAAGCAAGCTCGGTCTTCTTTGTCAATCTTGTTGTGATGTGAGTTATACCGGTTTTTCATTTCCCATCGCTCCTTCTCGCCGTAAACATGATAGGGATAAATAGACTAACCTGCGTCAGGCAATGGTTCAACCTCATGGCTGTGCGAACTCGCCGCCTATCCATCTTCCAGCACCCACCTGCTTTCAACAAGAGGACGCAAAACCTGCTTCTCTTCCCGGCCATCCTATTCGCATTCTGCATGGCCATCTTCTGGCTCTACATCCCCAACCTACAGGGAGCGCTGTCCACCACCAACGTACCCGTCGAGCACTTCTTCCTGCCCATGGCTTTCGGCATTGGCATCCTGTGCTTGGATGAGCTGAGAAAGGCAGGAGTAAGAAGATGGCCAAATGGGTTTTTAGCGAAGTGTGCGTGGTAGTTAGTCAGGCGCTTGGGAGCTCTATATCGGCTCATTTTATGTTTTCTTTTTTATCTTGGAGAATCATGACATGACCCAATTACTTGTATCTTGAATCATGCATTCACTAGCCATGTTCGTTAAACCGAGCCTTTTTTTTTTATCATGATTCCCTGTCCCTTTCCACGACTTCCCGTGAAATTCTATCTAGTTGCTACACATATATATACCTATGTTAAGGAAATGTACGAGGTAGGTATGTAGCAAACTCCACCAGTGGTGGAAGAAGAGACCACCCATTTTGTATTAACCTACAGGTACATGTTAAATGATCTGAAGGATTCTTTTTTTTTAGAGTGGTAATTCGTAAATACCATAATATATGATCAGCTTATCTCAGTTAGCGAGACGGCGGTGGCGGATGATTGAGAAGGGCATATATCCACACTAGTACCCACACTTCCCCACTTAGTCTCTACGAAGAGCTTAGTGAGAAGCTAGCGGNNNTAGCGTAACCACCGAAAACCCGAACAACCGTCTGGGTCCCCGAGATAATGATTATGTAGCACAGTAGCAGCTCTACAATCTAATAATACAATCTCACCTGTGCACGTGACTTTTAGGCTTGGCTGGTTGTAGGGGCTTTCTCCAAAAAAATCACTTGCGCGGGCGCCCCTAGTATTCCTTGGGATGTTTTCTCACGCCCGCGGGACTGATGCTGTGTCCCTGGACCTGGACCCTGGTTCATCGTCTTTGATTTTTTGGCGATCGATCGATTCGATTCGATAATAACATATGTACATACATGTGATGCGGGGTTATTGTTCTGCAAGGTCAGGGGTCAAAATATACTTCTGTAACCATGCAGGCTAAATTTTGTTTTTTTTTTTTTTTAAAGTTGGCACTTATTATAAAGTTATTACATACTATAAAAGTATGGCCCACTTGATATTGCATCTGAGAAAGTTCAAAGAACTTTAAAAGGAGGGGTTATGATAAGGTTTTGGTTTTGAATGCCACCAACTGATGTATCATAAATAATTCTGAGAGTCAGGATATGATATTATTAGGGGTAGTCAGCGGGAGTT
>NPHW01002194.1:2214-26891 GCA_002240705.1 Elaphomyces granulatus
ATCATGCGAGACCATAAATCCCAGTATTTTTGCAGCATATAGCCTGCAAGCTGAAGAAGAGCTCAATCTAACGCTTGAAGAGCTCATTAATAAATTCAACCTCACATACAGGCCTCCCAAAGTTGACCGAAAAGCCACCGAGGATCCGGAATCCCCTCAACTCTCTTCTGCTTAGAGGCCCGTACCTATCAAAATCCAATTCAATCAACCTATATTCCCCTTGAACCCCAAAAACCTATTTAGCAGTGAAAAACCTGGTGATGCTGCTCACCTACTAGATCACTCCACCAAAAACCCCTAATAACCTTGAGCAAGGCGAAACCCCTGAACAATATCCAAATCAATATTCATTATGATTACTGTTACTGGGCACTCTTTTCCCTAGATGGCCTTTTTTTCCTGATTAAAGGTTTTTGGCGTCTGGTGGTTTTTAACAAGGCTACCAATAGGCCTACCATTTTACATTTCGAAATAAAGCTTTTTTTCTATTTCTCTTTATATGCTTGCATGGATACCTATATCCGGACCGGGCCTCGGAGAGGGAATTCTTTTCTGGTTTTTCTTGTATCTTTTCTTTTCTATGTTCTCATGCTTGCGGAGCAGCGGAGATTCCGAGTTTTTTTTTTTTTTTAAAAAGTTATTATTTTGTCTCTTCATCCTTCTGTGGCCTTTGTGTGTACACCTGCACATATCTGTCATCCACATATATGTGTACGATGTGTGTATCCCTTCTTCCCTGTGCTGCTTTGTGCATGCTGCATCATGATGCATCCTTGTCGCCTGCTGTGATGTATTACCTACCGTTTCTAATATCCAGTACACCTACTAAATCATACTGCCTTCAGTCTGGTTCCAATACCTACTAGTACTACTAATACGATGATTCTATTATTCGTGACCATTGATAAATTTCATAAGTTACGACCTAATAAGATACATTGCCCGACCTAGCAACCTAACTTATAAGCACGTCTAAAATATAGTGTACTTTATCGGCGTCTGGACGCTATGAGGTTTCGTTTCCAGCCCCTTTCTTATCAACTGTCTCCCATCAGCTGTCAGTTTTCAATCCTTCACTTGCACACACAGCACCCATTGCGCATGGTATTCTCACTGCTAATCCCATGCTTTTCATAGCACCTTCCTACATATACGCTAACAGGATGACAGGTCTCCAGATTCCCCATCTCCTAGATTACTGTTTGCCCGTTTCTCTTTGAATTGAGGCTCATTGAGCGTACCTTTTCTCCATGGCATTAGTCATCGTCTGCATGCTGTGCCTGGCCTTGCTGGGGAGGACTCACCGTTTCTACCAACAACAAGGGTCTGACCGGGCATTCTTCTCGGTGGATGCCACAACAATTTTTTAAATCGTCCGCTCGCACGTATGCTCGCAGTCCATTCTTTGCCGCTTCGCTTGGGGCCCGGGACTTTGCCGACGAGGTGTGCCGTGCGTCGGCCGTCTGGATGTGATTCTGCAGGTGGAGGTGTCGTTGATCATGGGAATCTTGAAGCGCTTGTGGGCAGTGCATCCACCGGGGCGGCGATGCTATTCGACGCCACACAAAGTACAATCTCGCCTTCGGACCTCAGCCGGTCGCATAGCGTATTGTACAGGAACGTCTTTCTTGTACCGCCGGTCCGATAGATCATAGAAATCCTAACGCATTCCGGACCATCTCAACACTAATGAGGTGTAACACCCTATTCCTGAATTGTAATCGTGCAAATCAATGGCAATTCGATACCCCCTTCGTGTAAGTTTCGTGGACTGCAGACTTGTCTTCGTGTTTTGCTTTGACCACAGTCATCGGACCGCAAATTCGTGCCCCAGTTGAACAGTTGACTAAATGTTCAAGAGCTCACCTGGATAGCGTAAGGGACAGTTGAGAAAGAGCATTGTACGTGAAGAAACCCATTAATTCCTCCGGGTGACTGTCAGACGGAAAGTCTCGGTTGGTGAAGAACAAGGAGGCCTACAGAAAGTCCTATCATAAGTGACACTTAACTTCTCACCTTCGTTTCCGTTGGCATTTGGGCCTGCCGGCGCATTCGAAAACTGAGTGACAACCTGATAGATGTGTATCTATAGGGTTCCAGCTGAGGTGGGCACCTCTATCTCTATGGGGACTTTGCCGAGAAGGATAGCAGGGAATTCAACCACACAAAGTCATTGACGGTAAAAGTATACGACCGAAGGCATTGCCCAACCCTGGGAACAAACGCATTCCGCCAGCGAGGGGCCCCGGCCAAAACGCAATGGATAACAAATTGGGAGAAAACGTTTGTGCCGGAATCATTTCTGGCGTATGCGGAGATCTCAACAGTAGAAAAACATCACTGGGTACTGAGACAGTGGTCCTCATACAGGAGGATCATCTCCTCGACGTCCTTGTTGTATCAGCGTCGGGATCGGTAAAGGAGATGGCGCCATTTTTTTTGCAACAGTTGGTAAAGAGTTTTTTCCATGGTGGAGATCGGATCTAACAGCAGGTGAAATGGCAGCAACGGAAAGCCACAACTATCACATTGCGGAAGACCCTGTGGGGAACTTGTTTGGGACTGAGGTTGGGGACGAAGACTACGACATGTGGCACATCGAGCATATATCTCAAGAGTCAATAATGGCGTGTTTACTGCCTATCGATCTCGTTGTAATGCTCACTAGCTAGACCTTTATACGGGCTACACCACTCGACCAAAGGTCAATACTCAACATCACGGCTATCTTGGCGTCTGTATCGTCAGTTCAAGCAATCCGTTAAGAGATACATTAACACCAATGGAGCTAGTAAAGACATTGGTGATCATACTGAAGCTAGGATTGTGTATGTGAAGTCGGAAACGATCAAACAAGGGCCGCCGTTCGCTCAAGAGAGATGCATTCATGTGGCACAGAACAACTATCCAAGTCGCTCATCAAATTTCTGCATCAGTTTCACTTAATTCTTGTCCTGGATTTGATGCTTCGTCCTGTTGATGATTTGTGCTTCCAAGGTCCACTGACAATGGACAGCTAGCTGGAAAGAACCAGGTCTATTTCCTGAAACTTCTACCTGGATGACCTTATGCTGCTATGTGGCAACTGCCATGGAGAGTACGAGGGAACGTTGATTATATCATTCCCGAAGACCTAGACTATTTTATCGAGTTCGAGAGAAGAGATTACGCCAGTCGTGTCGAAGCTCAGGGCTGCCATCCCAAAGAAAAGAAGCCTACCAGGTGTCCTTTTTTTTCAATCTTCTGGACTTTATATCGTACTGATATATAAATAGGTTGGAATCAAGTACCCGCCATATTTCCCGCACCGAAAATATTGACTGGGCCGAATTTCTAAAGAGATGGACGGAAGTCCGCAAGCCGTTATCCCAAAGGCGTTCGCAGCGTGTAACTATCCATGTGAACACATCGAACAGGCGGATCGCCGTGGAACGCCAGCTCTTGGAATGTCGCGTTGCCAGTCTTAGAACGGTTCAACGGTTGCATGTTTTGATTAGTCTGTGGTCGCAAAAAGAGCCAGACCTTCGGCCACGACCACAAAAAAGTAAGCGGACTGTGAGAAAAAAGGTTCCTGAGAATCCCGAAGATGAAGACCACAGAAAGGAGAACCCCAGGCGTTTGAGACCTCTCCCCCATAGACAAGAGCAAACTCAGTCCACCACCGTAGAATCAGGCGGGGGCATCGTCAAGACATGAGCAAGGTCCCATCAAAGTTAGAAGACCTGCAGGAACGGTCGGGAAGAAACGAAGAAGTGAGCTATGTAGGTACATAAGTGGACTATTATTATTATTATTGTTATTGATTCTAACACCATCTGCTGGGGCATATGTAGTGGGAGTTTCAAAGTTTGCCCGAGAGAAAACCTTCAATAAGGACAAAACCCGTTCATTTACTCTTGTAGGGCCAACTGCCTATGAGGTTTCAACCGTTTCATTCAGTACTATTTCACGTTGGTAGCCGTAGGGCAGTACCAGCCCTTTTCGAGATTTTCATGTCAAGATACAAGAAAAGGTCATCCTCGGTGCCGAACAAGTTTTCTGAGAGGTGGCGGGCTGTCCCCGAGAGTTCAATTGGATATGTATGCGTAAAAGCTCAGACGTTCGTCCCAAGTTGGTAGATATGAATGCCAGCAGCGGGAATGGACGTGGTTCGTTCGCTGCGGCATCTTGGACAGCCCATGACATCAATCGATCTATGCGGGAGAGTTAGAGGACATGCAACGACCTTCACTCCTTTCACTTCTTCAAGAGTGGTTAGCGAATCCCATGCGATCTGGACTAGTAAATTTCCACGGACATAGAATTCGAACAGAGAAGTGACCGCAGTCGGGTGGTCCCCATCAACTCTACTACATACCTGGAGTCTACATACCAATTTCTGACCACACTTTTCAAGTTGACAGATCAGGGTCTTTGAACTCCTCCATATACGCGAGTGTGAAATTCCTGTTGATACATGCATTTCTAGGTGACAGAAGGCATCGACCAGCGGGAAGAGTCGAGACTCGAGCGAGGGTCTAACCTATGATAATATCTAGCTGGAACTTGTCTGGCTGATTAAAGCTACATATTGGCCCTTCATTCAATTCGATGTATAGAATATCATGATTCACCTTACTACTACCCACTACTAGTAGTGCCATGGAACGAGGTTCTGCTTGTCTCATTATAACTTATAAGCAATCTCAATATAAGCCGAACCTCGTTCTAAGCAACCGTTACATACGAATAACAAAAATAGCCTTTTATGATCCATGTGCTGCTGCTGCTGCCCATTCCCCAAGTAATCCCACGATTCTACATTTGAAGTTTTGGACAGTAGGTGCTAGTAGTGTATAACTACATACCTTGTCGCAGTAAAATGACAGTGATTGATTGATTTCTTTCGAAGGTGGATTTAGGCTTATATGGACGTTCTTGAAGCTCAATTATCTAACTATAGGCAGCTATAGGATGGAGTGTCTAACGTTGACTCCCACCAATACGCTAGCTCCTAATTATCAGTTCTTTGAATTGATACCGAGTAACTTCATTTCGATTCTGTTTACTATTCCACAAAGAATAACTAGTTATATACCTGGAAATCTGGAAACCGACTTGTCGGCCGAGATGACGGTCGTGTCCAGAGGCAGATGGTCTGTCCCCAATTCATTCTAGTCCCTAGAGATTCGCAACAAATACGTCTAATTTATGGAGACAGCTGCCAGCAGGTTGCCCTGAAGATTCCGAGCGTCCAGACTACGCCATCAATGACCTGCAGAATTGGGCTATCCAGCCGTTTTCAACAAATAGAGCCTGTCACTTTCCATGACTATCTCTACCCGAAATCCTATTACCAGTATACCTACATATGTAATGCTCTGTGCCGAAAATAATAAACTCATTCCTTGCTTGGATTAAAGTAGCGTATCGCTCATTGTAGCTGGAGATCAGACGAGTTATTATTCAGTCCACGGCAGATCTGCCCTACTGACACCCCGGAGCCTGCACTTGCCGTCTTCCCTCGAAAGGTTGCTACGTCTCGAAACCAGGACTGTACTACTCTATGGTGAATTCTTCGTAAAAGTAGAAATCTACAAGGAACTGCCAATGGAAGCTGGGGACAGGTTGTAAACCCTGCGCCTGCATCAGACATGGTAGCTGATAGTAAATCTAAGTATTCGACCTTAATAATCGATATGTCTTCTACTCTTGTCCTCCAGTTTGCATTATCGTCGAATATGACATATGAACAGGCCAACAAGTCTCATTCTCTGGCCCCGAGCCAGCATCCATTCTTTCCTCAAAAGTTATATCAAGGAGATCTGGCTGCAAGGCAACAGGTCAAAGTTCCGGCGATATCAGGTACGCTTGACTCCTTCCTTTGCTACAACTGATTGCATATAAGGCGCTACCGAGAATGAGCTGGAGACGAGCTTAAGGTTGGCATTCAGCAAGACATATCTAATGGACTACATCGAACCTTAAGCTAACGACTACCTAGGTAGTAACTACAGCATGCTACCTGCAGCCCGCAGAAGATTTGCTACGACAAGATGCTCATTTTTCTCTGCAAGTTCAATTGCAGTCTTGAAACCGGTCTTCCGAACCACATCACCCTTAGCTCCACATGAGAGCACTGAGCAGTAAGACTTACACCATTTGCAGACCCCATCTCAGCCTAAGGGGGTAAACAACGTTAGAAGATGTCCAGTATACCTAAGCCTGCTGAGCGGCTAGAAATCGAGTCCTCAGTCTACACATCTTGAAATTCTAGCTCCATCATCGAGCAAGCCGCTGGAGACATGCCATATTTGAAACCGGGCAGAACTCGTGCCCATTTTCAATAAATCGGCACATGCACGCTGAATATCGACATCAACTTCCTCTTCCAAGTATATGGCACTAATAACTATATCCGTCAATAATTCCTGCAAACTACCGATCACCCTGCTTATTGCCGACTGTCAATAACCAACTGCTTCTTCAAGTTTCTGCGACTGGGGTTTCTCCTGCGGCAGAGTTGACTACAGTCTACTAGTTAGCTTCTATCATCATGAATAGATGCGTTGAAGCCTATCCGGTCACAATAACAGAAATGGACTATGCAATAATGTGGCAATTGTTCCCACTAGATAGCATATGCACTCACCCGACAGACGTGATTTGATTTCCTATTTGTATTCTTTCTTCGAATTTTAGGATCTATTGTAGCCACATATGCGAGCTTCCGTCGCAAACGGCAATTGCAGCTCAACGAGAGCCCGCATGTATATGATAGTAGTATGCATATGTATGGCTCTCTACGGATAGGATTCGATTCTGTGATGATCCCGATTTCGCGTTGAACCCCAAATCAAGAAGTCGTCTAACAAACAAAGGGTCAAGAACAAGAAAAGACGAAAGTGTAATAGAGAGATCTCTTATTATTAGAAACCAAGCTCTTTAGACTTCTTTCTTTCTTTCTTTCTCAGGTAGTACGTGACAGTCAACAGGTTAGGTAGTATCATAGAAATCAGGTCACACCATCAATTAATACTCATATACCTAAAATAAAAGTAGTCTGAAGGAATTCTGTGCATTGTCTGACGCAAGGTTGATACAGTACGGGGAAATCCTACATAAGTTCTCGCTTGCAGAAATGATGAGAAACTACCATACCACTCTGTTAACGACCTAGGTATACTCTGTCTGAGAGCTGCAGTCTCTCACGTTGTATTATGTGGCGCAATTCATTCAAAGAATATCATTTGTACTATACATAGGATTGTCTTTTCTATTATTGGCCTCCTTCCTGGTCTGTCCTGACTCCTCTCTTGCATTCATTATTATGTATTAGCCAAAATTCCACATGAAATTTAAAGAAACCAAGGCGCTACCTATGCTAGGACCCTTGTCTCAGCGTCTCAGCATCTCAGCCTGCGATGCGGCCAAATCGAAAAAAAAAACAAAAAAAAAAGGCATTGACTTTTTTGATTGCACCTATCATAATTTAGCTAATCGTAATTTTATTGTTGCGACTTTGAATTGACATTTCGGCCATAATAAGCTTCTTACTTACTACACGTAGTTACTCCTATGCATGTATGTACCCACATTATTAAGTATCACAGGCCGAATTGGAATCGAGGACAGCAAAAAGAATAATAATAGAAACTTAGTCTCGGCTATAGTCTGGCGGTACCCGTATTATTATTTGATAATTACCTATGATTAGGTAGGTACATATTTGACATGCTTGTATAGAACTAATAATAATAATAATAAGTGGAAACCCTTTTTCACTACTGCGAAGACCTATCGAGACTTATCGAATTACTAGTCACTCTCAGCCCTTGAATCTCCACATGTTTTTCGGCTTTCTTCCGGTGGAGGAGCTATTTTTTCAGCCTTCCCTTGTGGGGTTACATAGTAGTGGCTTGTGGTATTTTTCCGTAATAAGACGTAATAAGGCAGTCTCCACATATAGACTAGGAGAAAGGGTCCAGGGACTACCTAACCGGGAATTTTGTGGGTCTTCTTAGCGCCGCCAAGCATAGTTATTCGCACCGCCCGCTACGAAATGAGCTTCTGAATTATTTATTATTAGTTCTTGACTTCGAAAGGCAAACCCTTTACTTCCGTGTGTTGCTTCAACTTGCTTGTAATGTCGTGAAGAACCTAGTACTAGCCTGTAACAAAAATTGCGACCAGCCGCTCTCAACTGCCTATACTTTTTTTTTCTGGATACGATCGAGGAATCTCATAATTAATAATACATTAGAATCGGTACGGACATTAGCCTAATACAAAAAGATTTTAGCGGGAGTGCGAATAGGAATTTTGGGCGTGTGAGAATGCGGGAAAGAGCTTTGAAGCTTGGCATCAGCTGAAGCTCACCGGCATCATGCTTGATCTTATATCATGATGATTCATTCATCTTATTATTATATTACTATCCACATTTCGGTAAAGCCCGTTGCTCCAAGTCAGGGTGGATCCGTTTTTGATGTCGAACAAGTTCATATCATATGATTATCATAATAATCATGAACTAATATAACTAGCAGGGAAAACTATCGACGAAAGATGATCCACTTTTTTTTCTGATAAATATGTAGTATCATGATCACCGCTTCAATCCAAGACACTACAGCTTGTGATAGTATATATGCGTATGAATCATGACGTAGCCCGATGACGTGACGAAGTGTATATATGTATCATAGAAAGGTAATTTCTGTTTCGGGCTTCAACTTTTAGGTTATTGGTCGGATTATTATTTATTCTTTCTGTTTCTCAAAGAAGAATTCTCTACCCATTGTGTGCCGAAAACTCTGTGGCCATGAACTTAATAAATTTCGCTATCTCGAAATGGGAAGCTTGCAGGTGCTAGTCTAGCTATGTACTTACTGAATGTGGTGAGACTACCCCAAAGAGTTGGCAATGAACTTGGCATCGATAAACATTTGTTTTTTTCCTGTCATATGATAACTACTACCTACATATGATTTGATACTATCATACCTCCAATCCACACTCGTAGCTTCTGTGTGCTTATCACAACCGTATCGTATGGTCGACGCTTGGGCCAAGATTGATACAGAAGCTATGAACTTTCTTTACCAGACCCATGCTGCAACTACTACTAGCCTCTGCTCGTATCATAGCACCTATTCGCTTCGCTAAGCGAATAGGTAGGTGCTACATAATACGAGTAGTTAATAAGTCTGAGTACACGTCAACGACTGACTGATTGGTTCGTTCCTTTGTTTGCTTTTTCTTTATCTCTATTCTTGCTGCTATCCGATAGGGCAATCCTGCTTCCAAGTCTACCTAGTAACTCTAGAGTACAAATTACCTACATAATAAGTTGGTCCTTCGGAACCCATTTAAGCAGATAATTGCTACCATGTGGTTAAGTATGTATGGGCAGCGCTATGATACGATAGGTAGTAACCGAGCATGTTTGAGCCCAGTTTCAGTTCTCCAATATTGCCACACTACGTGGTGATGAATACGAGGTGATATGATAAGAGTTGCATCATTATTTGCTACGCCCCAGTGAAGCTATTATATTAGTTAGTAATAAGAGATGTATATTATTATGCAGAAGGTTGTCAAATAAAAATAAAAATAAACATTACATATTCACTAAATTGTACATATTCGTACTTAGAATAGAATATATACAGCAAGGTAAATGGTACCGGCGAGACTTATGAACCAAGTAACGCTGTGGATGTCTCTTCCATACCATGCCCCGCTCTTTGTGCTGCCCGCCACCAAATGTCCACATAGTCCAGACTGGTTCAGACTCAACGTCGGATAATAGACTCGCGGTCCACCATCGTTCAAACTGATATTGAGTTGACCCGAGCTATCGGTCGTTACAGTCTTACAAGAGAGGATTTCCGTCACGTTTTGGCTTGGGTGAAATCCGGTCTGGCTGGCTGGCAGGGCGGCATTAGTGTCTTCCGATGAAGCCGGATTCGATCCAAGATTAGAGAGAACCATAATGACTTGGTTCCCCTTGAAGCCTTTTCGGAGAGCGAGAATGTGGGTTTGGGTGATGAAGGGATAGGACAAGTACTCGATATAGTCTTGGCTAGGTTCGGAAGATTCTGTGAATTGGCTGCCATTCCCCGCGGCGTGCGAACGGATTTGGTTGAGCGACTGGATGACCTTGTACAGCGGCGCGTTTTCATTGTACGATGAAAGCCAGACTGCTTCACGATTTACAGGGTTGAAGGCACCGCTATAGTGTTGTTCTTGGCCATTATAGACTTTAAAAGACAGTATTTAGCAGCATATCCTCTGTGAGATTGTCTCTGCAGGGAACTTACTAATTGGGATTCCATCTCCAAGTATAGTATATGCGATAATGTTACCGGCCAGCTACTTACCATTAGCGCTTTTTGCTTTCGCCTTTGCTTCATCTCTTTATATATAGTTGTTTCTTTGTTTTGTTTTGGGTGACGACTCACAGAAAGATCATTTGTATAGGAGGCAAAGCGAGGTACGTCATGATTTTCCGAAAAAGTACCTAGTTCGAAGATATCCTAGGGTTCGGTTAGCATAAAATGTACCCCCGAAACCGAAAAAAAGAAAAGTGAACAGCACAAACCTTGCAGCTGCTATTGACTCTGTTCACAGTGGTCATTAAATCGCTTAAACTACCGTTGGTGCTGTTGAAGGCCCCGGTGAGCGCATAGTACCTTAAACCAGAGGTCAGCGTCATAGTGCTTCCGTCCATACCAAAGGAGCCACGCACAGAGGATAATTGAGCATTCCATTGAGCTGGCCCTGAAGCGAACAGGCAGCAGTTACGTTCTTAGTGGAACCTTCCCCTATACAGAATACATTTGCGGCGTTATTGAATCCAGACAGGAAGTCTGGATTGACATTGAAAACGCTGTCAATTCGAAGACCGTCGACTAGAGGTAGTATCAGCATCTTGACGAAACAAGAGTATACAACGCCTTACCAGAGTAGTTTGAAATCATTTCTTGGGCCCAAGTGCAAAGCATAGATGATACTTGGGGAGTCTCCGTCTTGAGATCGGGAAGGGATACAACTGTGTCCCCTAGCCAACACTAGAAGCTCACAGACGTATCAGCAATACCCTTAAAACCATATTAGTAAACATCAGTGGCCCCGACCTCTTCAACGCATGTATTATTATTTACGTCACTGGACTGTAATCGATATTGGTGGAAATAGTCCTCATTATTGAAAGGATTGAACTTTGTGTAGTCCACTGACGTTCCAGCTCCTGCCCAGGCGAAATCGTTGACAACAACATCTAGCATTAAGGACTATCCGTTTGGTTTGTTAGATGGGATCAAATAAATCAAAGTTAGTCAAGGGGAAGGTACCATATTCCGCGAATGTAGCTCATTGGCAAGCGCTTTCAAGTCGGCATCGGTGCCGAACGCTGAGTTCAGGGCGTATAGGTTCTGTTGCCAATAGCCATGATATGCTGTAGGGGGTAATTAGAACGCACACTTTGTGATAGACTAGAGATGAGTTGACAAACCGCCTAAATCTTTTGTATACTGTTGGAGCTGATAGGTGACAGGAGATATCCATATCTGGAATTTAGATGTTTAGCTTCAATTTTATATGTAGAGATAGGCAGAAAAATATCAAATATGAACGGTTTTTTTTTTCTTTTCTTTTCACAAAAATAAAGTTATGGGGGGAAATATTCGTACAGCAGAGAATCCGAGATTTTGGATATAGTCTAGGTGCTTGATAATTCCCTGAAATGTCCCTCCACAATACTCTCCCCTGCTGGGGTCGCACGGCGCAGTTGTTGACCCATCAGTTCGAGCAAATCGATCAGTGATGATTTGATATATTGATTTCGATCGCCAGTCATTGCCTGATTTCGCGGAGACATGTATAGAAAGGGAAACCAGTAAGGCTCCGATGAGCGTTGGTAACAACTTCATGTCAAGAGCCCTTGGTTGGACTCGCTGTTGGCACAGCCGATCGTCGCCGTGGTGAAACGCGAACAACCAACACCCAACAATTGGAAATAGAGCTTGCTATATGACTCTTTTGCCTGTACGTACATGCAGACCCTGGACGTATACGCTTGTATCAAAGTAGCTCAGGGTTCAGGGGTTAGAAAGAATGATAAATTAGGTATGTGCGCAGCCGTTACTATGCAATGATGTCAGAGGAATGGGCACCGAATATCCTACAGAATGCGAAGGAGAGGAGAATATTAAATATTACATATTATTTAAAATCAAGGGATTGAAGAGGCAAAAAAAAAATGTGTTGAGACCATTGATTGCTGAAGTGAACGTCAGATCGCTAATATAACGGAGTAATCCTCCGTCTATCATACCCACCGATGCCGAGACCTGATTGTGTTATTATTAATTAATAGGGTCTGCGGCTGAAAAGGGAGGTTCAGTATTTTATTATTACCGGGTACTTATAGCTTATAGTGCGGTGACAACAGACCCTGAATGGAGAGTGTGGGGATCTATGTATATAGAGGTATCCATAAGATATACCAGGCGGTAAAGGGGTTAAAGTTACTTATTAGTAACCCCACTTGCGGAAGGGTTTGCCCAAGACTTGCTTCCACGCACGTATTAGTGTACTGCCCCCTGTAGGCTGTTTGTTTTTGCAATTTTCTTCTTTTTTTTTATTACTAAGTGCGAGGGAGGGTACCTCTTCATCGGCAGGGGAGCCCCGCCGAAATAATGTACCGGTAGTTGAACTAGATTGGTTTCTTTTTATGGTGGTATGTACACAGGAACGCAAGAGCTCTATCTTGTTTATGCTTTCTTGAGTTATAACCACATCCCGATACGTGCCCTCCTTGGTTTCACATAATCCAGGCGCCCCAATTAATCATATACACTCTGATTTTTATGGCGATGCTTCTATCATATGATACATTATTATGTAGGAGAGAAGCTCGTTTTTTTGGGTGTCGAGGTTTGAAAGTGGAACTTGCACGGGTCAAACCATGGCAACAGGCTTGCCCCAATTGAGTCTTCCATACTTTTGTGTGCAAAAGCCTCTACGTGATTGGAAACGGAATGAAGGTATGCAATAAAATATCATATGTAGTATTTGCTTGATGGGTATATATCTATTCATAAATTTTATGATATGTATCATAGTATATACAATTCTGCAAGGGGCTTGGAACCGCAGGCCAGGAAGGTTTTTAGTGCGGTCAAACTGCCAGCCTATCAAATCATTACCAGGGCACCACCGTAACGGTCCCAACGGATATACTATATATAGGTTAATCTAAACGCAGTACTGATCCATGCTTCAACTGCATTTGGATGCTTGCATCATCGATGATCATTCTGATTACATTGCTCGTCACTTGCGTTATAAGATATGGATAATTTTGCAGCCTCGCCCGACTTTATCCAACATTCCCTTAACACCATCATGGGTATTCTGATGCTGACCTTAAAACGTTCGTCGCTGTAAACGGCATCACTAGCTATGGTACATATGTCATCCAAAGCATCAAGAAAGTTATTTTTCGGAAATCCCGTCCTTGTTACCCACATAGCACTCCTCCGAATCCTTGTTTTCTGGAATCCTGAATAGAACCTCTCGAGATGGTATGAAAATCTCAGCGTTGACCGAGAAAGTTCGGATCTGTTCAACGGGTTATGCTCATATACCCATGGTAGTGCCTGAATGACTTTGTCTGAACAAATTTGCACCAACAGTTTCGGATCTTCCTCGGTGGGTTCAATGTTTCATGAAACTGAAGAGCAGAGGCTGGGCAAGATATCAAGAAGAGGTCCAGGATTCTGCGGTATGGTGACTATGTGGCATTGTAAACAGCGGGATTCCTAAAGCTATTAGGTTTCAACTTTAGGGTCATGCCTATATACTCTTGGCCTCGGCCTAGAGATCCTCAAGTTCTGGGGTGAACACATGGTAACTTCAAAGCGGAGTCGCAAAAACCACAAGAAGCATCCTCCGGGACGAGATGTCCAACTGAGATACCCCTTCAATAGACTGCAGTCGGTCGTCGTCAAGGGGCAACACCGTGAAAAGCAACTGGTCGCAAGAAGCACATATGACATGGCACTTCCACCCGCAAATTACCATCGTGAAGGCTTTTCAACGTGTTCATCCCTCTGCATGGCAACCCGTATGTATCGCGGCGTTATCTTCGGAGTGGGCAGTTGCAGAGCTTTGCGTATTGTAGTCATGATCATCCATCAATAATTGCGCGGGAGTCGGGCGCTTCGCTTAGAGTCTATAAGAGACGATATGGGCCTGCGGATACAGTCAGTAATTAAAGAGTGGAAAGACAGTCGTGTCTCTAAACATGGTAAGAAGTGAAAAATGACTTGGACTGGGTTCGATGAGGGGTTTAAAGCTCTTTATACACCGTATATAAGAATCAGGGGCCAGGTTCGGTGATCACATATGATTGGTCGAATATGATTGAATGACGGAATAAAGTTGTGCTAAAGGCTTCGTCCACCTAATATAACTATAGTACTAGTAAAGTAGTAAAAGCTAAACTACCCGTGGTTTGCCTAGTCTCAGTAGGCTCAGCCCCTAGCCCGCGCTAGTGTGGAAAACTAACTACGGCTAGCGCTAGGATCTAAAGACTGAGATGGTTTGCCAAGTCTAGTAATTGTGGTGGCATTATGTATCTATAGAAACTAGGTGAATATAATAAATGACAAAAGGTATAATGGGTATCACCCTCTTTCAGATGTGAGAAGGCTTATTATTATTTATTCTTGTCTTGATATATGGAAACAAAATATTTTTATGTGGCTCTCTGCTTTTCTTCGTATATGTATGAGCACTAAAATTACCGCCGAAGAGTGGTCTGCAGGGTATAATATATTACAAGTAGTTGTTACAGTCCCTGTTACAGTCCCTGGTACAGTCCCTGGTGTCGGTAAAATTATCAATTAGCACTCAGGGCTGCAGATGGTACTATAGTTAAAGAGGGATATTTCCAGGGTAAAATTTCCCACGATACCATCCACGCCGTAGGTATGCATGCGGCAAGTTCGCGCTGGATTCAGCTTTTTCTTGAAATGGCCCTTCCAAGTTCCGATTGGCCTGCCACTCTCTCTCTCGGCGAATACCTATGTATCATAGATAGAGGCGGAGTCCGCCCACACGGGACAAGTCATCATCTCATAACAACAACTCTGTAAATGTTCGGCGTACTTTTGACTTCCCCCCCACAACGGCTTAGCCCTTCGTGTTGGGTCTTGCTCTCCAGTTCGACTAACCAATAATGATGACTTGTCATATCTTTCAATACCTCTTCAATGGTAATGGCTTGGTATCAACATCTTTAGCGTACTTTGATACTCCACGGCTCCACAGCTAGCAACTCTGAATACAAACAACTCTTTGCAGAGACTCTAACTATATCTATATATCTATATATTTCTTCTAGCTTCTGTATGGTCATGTCTATGAATCCGTACCCTAATATGATTATCGTCATGAGATGGGAGCCATTTCTCTTTTTTTTTTTTTTTTTTCCTTGTGAGAGGTTAGAACTATATTTTGATCGTGGCGTGTCTCATCAGCCTTACAAGCCTGCGATGAGTCGCTTATTTTGCATTAGTTTGGAATGCTATGGTTCTCACTGGCTGTGCATATCTATATAACTAGGCTATATTACCTATCATACTAATGTACCGATGCCTGGTGGTGGAGAGTTAAAACTATAATAACTACCTAGTTGCTGAGGTGAGAAGGGAGTGTAGTATGGTGTGTATGGTGTGTATGGTGTATGGCATAGTTATGCCCACTGTATGGCGTATACAACAACCTAATCAAGATGGTGGGTATCCCTAGCACCAAGAGGCTGTGTGCAAAAGCTGATGACTTGTTCATCTTTATCTTTTATAATTATTGTATTGTTGATGCTAATAACTCGATCCTTCTTTACCACTTGCCTTTTGAAATTTTGTGTTTTATTTCTTTCTTTCCTGAAAATAACTGCAAAAACGATCTGTTTTGCAACTTCACTATGTTTTTGGTGCCAACGAGCTCCTAATTAGGCCCAGAAAGTATTTTCCCTTTTTTTTGGTTTAGGATTTTTCCTTTTTCTCTCTTTCTCTCTTCTTTTCCCCTTTCGTTTCTTTTTTGTTTGTTTGCTTCTTTTTCAATTTCAATTTCCTTGTTCCTCTCTTTTCCTCCCCCATCCCTTATCTTTACGACAAGGCCGATGTCGAGCTTTTGATGGGGACGAGTAGCGATGACCGCTTCACATACCTGGTGGGTGGTGTTGCTGCTGTTAATACCTGCAGTCACTACCCTTCGATACAATCCTGATCAGGTCGGCTTTAACCTCAACGAAAATGAAACGGCGACAGATCCTCTCGATTACTGGGGCGAGTGGGCAAATCATTCCTATACCCCATCACCGGACAACTGGCGAATGCCCTTCTATACTCTCTTCCTTGACCGGTTTGTCAACGGGGATCCTGCCAATGACGATGCGAATGGAACCCAGTTCGAACATGACCTTATGTCCAACCAGCTGCGGCATGGAGGTGACGTATTGGGACTGATGGATAGTTTCGATTACATTCAGGGAATGGGCATGCAGGTAGACACTACTCTGGAAATCAAAGCGTGGGAATTTCACCTTAACATATTATGATAGGCAATCTATATTGCGGGAATGCCGCACATCAATCAGCCATGGGCGTCGGATGGATTTTCCCCATTGGACCTGACTCTTCTTGATCATCATTTTGGCAACATTGATGACTGGCGCACGATGATATCCGAAGCTCATCGCCGTGGAATATATGTAGTCTTGGAGAATACGATGGCAACGTAAGTAGCTTTTAACCCTCACTGACCTGCGTCATTATTAGAGCACGTTGTTCACCCAGGTTAGGATGGGGGATTTGATCGGATTCCCAGGTTTTCTAAACACGTCTTCACCCTTGTACCCCGAAGAGCACGACTTCATCTGGAAGAACACCCGCAGGTATCACGATTTCCAACCGAGTAATACCCTTCTTGACCACTGCGACTATCCACGATTCTGGGACGATCTTGGATATAACGTCACACAGACCACACTCGGCCCTGGATGCCGAGACAGTGAATTTGATCAGGTAAGAGTCTATGCCTCAGCAGTTGCCGCCACCCGTTGACTGATGTGTCGTAGTACGGCGAAGTTGCTTCGTTCGGTAATTATCCTGAGTGGCAGAGACAAATATCTAAATTTGCTTTCGTGCAAGACCGTCTCAGGGAATGGCGTAGTGATGTTAGGCTGAAAATTGAACGGTTTTCTTGTATAACTATTGCCATGCTTGACATCGACGGTTTTCGTATTGATAAAGCTCTTCAGGTCACTTTAGATGCACAAGGGGAATGGTCAGACGCCATGCGACAATGTGCGCATCGCTTCGGCAAGAATAACTTTTATATTCCCGGAGAGATGGTGTCCGGGAATTCCTTTGCAGCGCTTTACGTCAGTCGTGGTCGCCAAATTGGTCAAGCAGTTAACAATATGACAGAAGCAGTGACGATGACCAATGAAACCTCAGATTCGGGCCACGTCAGACCCCTAGAGAAGGCTGCAATTGATGCTGCTGCCTTCCATTATAGTGTATACAGAGCACTCACACGATTCTTGGGGTATGCTGTTCTTCCAGGCCGCCTCCACTTCCACCTTTTTCTCTCTCCGGTGGTCTTTTACTGATCGTTTCCCGTAGTATGGATGGAACATTCGAAGCCGAAGGAGATCCTCCAACAAATTTTGTGAATCTGTGGAATGGATTGGTGCAGACAAATGACATGCTTAATGCCAATACTGGCAAATTTGACCCGAGACACCTTTACGGAACTTCGAACCAGGACGTTTTCCGCTGGCCTTCGATTACGAATGGCACGGAGAAGCAGATATTGGGGCTTTATATCGTCACTTTTCTCTTCCCAGGAGGACCGCTTCTTACCTGGGGTGAGGAGCAAGCTTTCTACGTACTAGAGAACACAAATGCCAACTACGGTAAGCTGGGAATCGGATAAACGCAATAGAGTCGTCAGCGCTAATAGTCAAGTAGTATTCGGTCGTTCACCAATGTCATCGTCGCTGGCATGGCAACTTCACGGGTGCTACCGAGTTGGCTCCGTGAAATATGCGAATTTTCCGGTGGATGCGGCCACCAATGGATGCTTCGATGACAATATTAGTCTAGATCATCGCGATCCTACCCACCCAATTCGGGGACTTCTAAAGTTGATGTTCGGGATGCGCAAGAATTTTCCTGTTTTGAATGACGGATTCTACCTTGAGCAATTGTCGAACAAGACACATGATATATATCTCCCTGGAAGCAATGGTACTCGGACAGAAACTGGCCTGTGGAGTGTTCTCCGTGATCGATTTACCCCCCTCCAAAACTTCACTGGCGATGCGGGGAATCAGGCCGTCTGGCTGGTTTACCAGAACGATAATCGATCAATTACTTATCAGTTTAATTGCTCCGATGAGAAGGAAGGGTTAATCTCGCCATTTCCAGCAGGTACCACGGTAAAGAATATCCTACCTCCGTATGAAGAATATACCCTCGAACCGAGCTCCACCAAACTTGGGTATGTATTCCTTCGGCCTGACAAAGGCTTGGATCACTAACGTCAGCAGGATTGATGGTTCTATGACTTCTAATGGTTGTTTGTCACAATTTCAGTTAGCGGCCTGGGGCTTCAAGGCTTTCGTTCCAAAGGACAAATACATCGCGCCTTTACCTTTCATCACAAAGTTCGTCCCCGGTCATGACTGGCGAATTTTATCCACAATTAATACTGGAGAGAGGATCAAAGTCGCATTTCAATTTTCCGAGGAGATGGACTGTGACAGTATCACAAACTCTCTCAGTATCAATTCAACCGCTCTTGGCAACCAGACGGCACAGCCCGACAAAAGCACTGTTACTTGTTCGACGATCCCGGAGATGGACACGGCTACTTGGGTTGGAGCAATGAGGAGTGTATACAACTACTCAATTGAGCTGACGAATGTGTTCCACGGGATCCACGAGTTGGTTGTGAATAATGTCAGCAACAAGAATGGTAATCGGAGCACTAATGTAAGTCACCTATTTCCTTTGGGGTAGAAATGACTGGTTAGCTTACGTGTTTAATTTCTTAGTCTGTTGATCATTTTCTTCTACGAATTGGCTCTATGGATAACCCCATAGTTTGGCCCAAAGAGGCAAATTACAGTACAAGTCTCCTTTCCAAAGACCCGTCGAAGAATGGAACTTTGTGGGTCTCACACAAAGCAGCAGGAGCTGATCTATGGCGGTATACTCTGGATTTCGGCTCTTCATATAGCAATTGGATGCCCTACGCTGGCGGGAACAACTCCGTATCTCCCAAAAATTGGACAGGGGCTGACTCTCAAGCCTGGGATGGAGAACATATTATGGTACAATACTGGAGTAGAATCGCAGGAAGCAGTGATCACTTCCAACACGGCGACGTAGGACGTGATAATCTTCCACCCCGTCGATATCCTCATTTCTGGATCCAAGGAACCTTTAACCAGTTTGGATTCGATGAAGGCTATGCAAATCAAATGCAGCAAGACACAAATGACGGGCTGTGGAAGATTAATTTCATGTCTGAGTGGCCTGCTCAATTGTCTCTCAATGCCTGGGGAATAAACCCAGACGGCCAGCCCGATCAAACTCAGGTCTTCGGTGATATCGACGGTGATTATGTTCTTGATCGAATTGCTCCCCAAAGTCTCGTACCGAATGTTCTCAACATCACCGATGTACCGCCCTCCCCTTTCCTATCTTACACTCTAGCCATGAACGACGCGTCATTACGTTTTTCACTAACTCCAACTGGATCGCGATGGACGCAACTTGTGCTGTATCTCTTCCTTGGCCTAATTCCTCCTGCTAGCGGTGCCGCAGCCGCGTGGATTTACCTGAAAGCCTTTTACCAGATCAAGTTTAACCAGATGGGCATTTCCAACAAGAGGTCTTGGTTTCCTTTCTCATTCCGCCGTCCGTTTATGCGCCTTGACGACGAGAGGTCTGGTGACGTAAATCTTGGGCAAACGTCTTCACTTTTGCCACCAGTAGCGAATTTGATTGCCCGGGTTGTGGATCGCTCTTCAAGGTCAGCCAGCATAGAAAATGTTTCCGCTTTGAACGAATCTGGTTCTCCTACACGAAGGACAGTCCTTATTGCCACCATGGAGTACGATATTGAAGACTGGGCTATCAAGATCAAGATTGGAGGTCTAGGCGTCATGGCTCAACTGATGGGTAAGAATCTTAGCCATCAGAATCTTATCTGGGTTGTTCCTTGCGTTGGTGGGGTCGATTACCCCGTCGATCAACGGGCAGAACCAATGGATGTTGTCGTCCTTGGGAACACATATCAGATTCAGGTTCAATATCATGTTCTACGTAATATCACCTATGTCCTCCTTGATGCGCCGGTGTTTCGATCTCAAACAAAATCCGATCCATACCCGCCAAGGATGGATGATCTTGAGTCAGCCATTTACTATTCAGCTTGGAATTCCTGCATAGCAGAGACCATCAAACGGTTCCCTGTTGATATATATCATATCAATGACTACCACGGAGCAATCGCTCCCTTGCATCTTCTTCCGAGAACGATTCCCTGCTGTTTATCACTACACAATGCAGAGTTTCAAGGATTATGGCCTATGCGGACTCCTCAAGAACGAGATGAGGTTTGTTGGATATTCAATCTTGATGCTGCCGTTGTGCAGAAATATGTCCAGTTTGGGGAGGTGTTCAATCTTCTTCATGCCGGAGCTAGTTATTTGCACATACATCAGAAAGGCTTTGGTGCAGTTGGTGTCTCGAAAAAGTATGGGAAACGTTCCTATGCTCGCTATCCCATTTTCTGGAAATTGAAAGAGATCGGAGCTTTACCAAATCCCGATCCTTCTGATACTGCTGATTGGACGAGGGGCGAGAGTACCGGGGAGGCATATATTGATCCTAATTTTGAAGCAGCCCGTGGAGCATTACGAGTTCAAGCACAGGACTGGGCAGGGCTGGAGAGAAACCCCGACGCTGAGCTTTTTGTCTTTGTTGGCCGTTGGTCTATGCAAAAGGGAGTCGACCTTATCGCCGACGTCTTTCCGTCTGTCCTCAATGAGTATCCGAATGTTCAATTGATTTGTGTGGGGCCACTTATTGATCTTTATGGAAAGTTTGCATCTATCAAGCTTGAAAAATTGATGCATCTCTATCCTGGGAGGGTATTCTCGAAACCCGAGTTCACTGCCTTGCCTCCATTTATCTTTACTGGTGCTGAATTCGCCCTTATTCCTTCTCGCGATGAGCCGTTCGGGTTGGTAGCAGTTGAATTTGGCCGCAAAGGTGCACTAGGTGTTGGTGCTCGGTAAGTGTGAAATCTCTCAGAGGTGTTTGCTTCTTTCGAGTCTTGATAACTTATAATTTCTAGTGTTGGTGGTCTGGGGCAAATGCCTGGATGGTGGTTTACCATGTAAGTGAACGGCACCCATTGCGTTTATCAATAAGGCCTAGCATCTCACTTCCATGTAGAGAATCAATGACCACAAAACATCTCACCCATCAATTCAAAACCGCCATCCATGATGCCCTTTCGTCCAAAAAGGACGTCCGCGCGATAATGCGAGCTCGCTCTGGAAAGCAACGTTTCCCTGTTGCGCAATGGGTTCAGGATCTTGAGACCCTCCAGTCTACAGCAATTGCGAGGCATAAAAAATATGCTGAACGTGGGAAACGACTGTCTGTGGCAACACCGGCGCCTTCTGAAATGCCATCGGCTAACTTTCGCGCATCACGGATAATAAATTACGGATCACAGCCTGAGAATGCAGGAGACATATCACGCCGGTTTGGAAGTAGGAAAGGCCCTGGGCGTGCTCGCAATACCCCGCGGAGGAATCGCAACTCCCTGGGGGGCGGTGCGACGCCAGTAATAGAGGAAGATTCATCAGAGGAGGAAGCAGACATCTATGCTTTGTATGGCGAGACTCCTGGCTCCGGCTCTCAAACTCCGGCGTATCGTAACGACCGTGGAGCTCAGTTTGGTATTGGCCCCGAAGATGACGATGATCAAATGACGTCGCTTACTAGTCTTGCAACAGAGCAAGCTGAGACATCACCCCTTCCATCTGGAATGGCTACCCCAACTGGGCACGGAGTCCAGGATGGTCTCCTCAATCCCCTTTCGTCTCGGAATAGGCATTCGGCTATAAGTTTACTGAGTGTGGAAGGCGTCGTAGGGGAGAAACAGGACTTTAATCTCCAGAAAGTTAGTCCTTTCTTTACTGACTCAACAGGAGAATATGCAAACACCTATGCGAAAGGACTCGACAATCTTAACGGAAAGAACTCGGAAGACTTGTTTTCTATCGAGGAATACATTTCGAAGAGTGAAAAAGAATGGTTTAGTCGATACCGTGAAGCCAAATTAGGTCGGTCACCGGCATCATCTGTGTTCAGATTAAAAATGCATAACAGCCCTCCGGACTCTCCGACGCGCAGCAACTCGCCAATGCGTGGCGACGAGGAGTTCCCGTTATGGAAGGGCTACGTCGCTCCGTCCGGCTTGAAACGATTTCTTCTTATCCGGATCAAAGACTGGCCTCTCTATTCGATTTTACTTGGTTTCGTACGTCTGATGCCCAAATTACTTTTTGTATTTTCCTGATTAACGAATCCCTAGGGACAAATAATCGCCGCAAATTCATATCAGATCACTCTTTTGAATGGTGAAATTGGCCAGCCGGCGATTAAACTGTACATTGTTGCTACTATATACCTCATCTCATCTATTATTTGGTGGTTACTGTTTCGGAGGGTCAAATCTGTCTACGTTCTGTCGAGTCCTTTTCTGGTAAGTTTTTCTTTTTTTTTTTACTGTCTGGGTGAAGGGGTTGTCTAGCGATGTACCTACATCTTAATTTTCTTAAGCACTCACCTAAATATCCATAGTTATACGGTTCAGCGTTTCTTTTCCTCGGGATGTCACCATTTGTTGCAGCAGGGGATGGTCGGATGTGGATGCAGAATATTGCCACTGGTCTTTACGCCTTTGCATCTTCCAGTGGTTCAATATTCTTTGCTCTGAATTTTGGTGATGAAGGTGAGACCCACTTTCACCGTTTGATACGATGGCACAATTCTCACTTTACGTTGTAGGAGGCGCCCCTATTGCTTCTTGGGTTTATCGAGCTTGCATCATCCAAGGAACGCAGCAGATATATGTAACGGCACTCTGGTACTGGGGAACTTCAATGGCAATACAGACGCAAGCCGGAACCACTCAAGTTAGCCTTGTTGATTCCGATCCCGGCCTTTTGACTGGAATTGGCGTCTTCATTGCTGTGTTAATGTGGGGGGTTGGTGCCATGATCTACTATGGGCTCCCTGATTACTATCGACAAGCACCTGGGAAAGTGCCTGCGTTCTACAAGTCGTTATTCCATCGCAAGATTATAGTGGTATGTTCTTGTCCCTATTCTAGTTCGAGCATTAGAAGCGGCACTAATTGTACTGCAGTGGTTCTTCTATGCAGTTCTTGTTCAAAACTACTGGCTCTCGGCTCCGTATGGGCGCAACTGGCTTTACCTCTGGTCCAGTCAGCATGCTGCAACGTGGCAAATTATTCTTCTTGTAATATTATTTTTTATTGGAGTCTGGGCAGTACTTCTTTGGTGTTTCAGCATGTTATCCGTCTATCACGCCTGGATACTGCCTATCTTCGCCATAGGCTTAGGCGCCCCGAGGTGGTGTCAAATGCTCTGGGCGACGTCTAATATTGGATCCTACATTCCTTGGGCAGGTAATCCGGTGTCTAGTGCACTCACTGGACGCGTTCTTTGGCTTTGGTTAGGTGTCCTTGATACTATTCAGGGCGTTGGTGAGTATTCCGAGCATAATATGGCAACATTGAACAAGACTAACATATCTGCGGCATTGTAGGCTTTGGGATGATTCTCTTAAATACACTAACTCGCTTTCACATCGCTTTCACGCTTCTTGCTGCCCAAGTCCTTGGCTCAATCGCCACTATCCTCGGTCGAGCGACTGCGCCTGACAAAATTGGCCCCGGAGATGTCTTCCCAGATTTTTCAGCAGGCATTGCCCTCGGACTATCTAAATCATGGTTCTGGGTATGCCTCTTATTCCAATTGTCAATATGCTTTGTATGTTTCATATATTTCCGCAAGGAGCAACTTCAGAAGCCTTAAACGGCATTATTCCCTAATGTTAATAACGTTCAAAACTCCGACACGGCGCATGATTCTTTGCTATATTTCGCATCCGTTTCTCTCCTTTCACATTAGGAGTGGCGATTGGCGTTGTTTTTCTCGCATACACTCGCATGTTGGTCATTTATTTGCCTGATTTGGCTATTTCTTCAATACTCCCCGTGGAAGGCGTGGTTAAGGATCACCGGTAGGTGTCATTTGATAATGTTACTGTAATATAGAGAAAGATTCAATCATCTGCAATATTTCAATTATGCTCCATGTTGACGGCCGTGGATCCATCAATGGTCCGAATGAATGAGTAATGTGTTATGCAATACCTATTATAAAAAACTTGTCTGATACCTACTCATGTAACAATGGACATGGAAATTTTCATGAATCTACTTATGAACTCCCCAGATTCGTTGCTGGCTAGTATTTTAGGGCCTGTTTGGCAACCGTTATT
>NPHW01002195.1:0-18085 GCA_002240705.1 Elaphomyces granulatus
AAACTCGCTTCGGCCTTATCGGCATCTGGCCAGAATATCAATGCCGTCGCCTACCACGCCGGCCTGGCGGCCGAAGAGCGATCCCGCATTCAGGCCATGTGGACGTCAAAAACCCCCTTTCCTCCGGGGCCCGATCAGAAATATTCGTCCTTTTCCATCATTGTCGCTACAACGGCATTCGGAATGGGTATAGACAACCCCTATGTTCGTTTTGTTGTTCACTGGACCCCACCCCGTAGCTTCGAGGGTCTTGTCCAAGAATCTGGCCGTGGAGGCCGAGACGGACGAGCTGCCGTCTCGGTAGTATACTACAACCCCGAAGAGCGCTCTAGGGTCATGGATCGCATTAAGAAAGGTTCTAATGATTCCGACGATGGTAAACCGAAGGATCGGTCTGATTCCGAGAGACGTGACCAAAGGATTTCAAAAATGAGATCCCAGCAAGCACGTCTCGAAAGCTTTGATAAGGTTGTTCAATATTGTGAAACGACTACGCGGTGCAGACATGAGATTATCAAGGAGTACTCTGGAGACCTAGACGTCAAGTCGATGATGGGAAGCACCCACCAAACGGCTGACACTAAGGTGAAGATTCAAAATTCCGGAACTCCAGCGACCTCTCCCTGCGACTTCGCGTGCGACTTCTGCAAACAGGGTGAAAAAGCCTTGACGATTCAAAAACGGCGCATGGATGCAGCGTCAGCAGTCTATGGCTATGACACATCACTTGATTGTTATTGTGACCCATCGTGGGCGCTAGGCATGATGTTTGGTCGTTAGACAGCTATAGAACTACTGATTTTTGCTTGCTTGCATGCAGTGTCAAAGCATACATGTCACGGCGTTGTCGGAATTCTATCTGATGGGTTATCATACATACATACATACCTGCGGGAACATGGATTCTTCGAAGCGACTACATCTTATTATTTTAATAATTTAGTTTTATATCATAGTTACTATGATACATAATAATGATCCATCAATTCATCAGAGCAACGAACAAGCGGAAAAACGGCCAGAGCCCAGAGAAAAGAAGAGCCACAAAATTTCCGGTAAAAACATCCATTGGGAACCCAGAAATTCCTGGAAATTCCTGCGTCGAACAAAAGAGGTTGACAGAATATTGATAAATAATTCTATACTATTAGGTATGTCGCTGTCGATTACTTACTTCCCTTTGTCAATTAATGACCCACACCTCTCTCTCTCTTACATATAATAGTTAATGATAAGATACATATCAATAATATGGATGTCAACATGATAAATTTGTTCTCGCAGCCACAAGCATTGATGTATTATTATTAATTTGTTATGTAGTAGTAGGTAGACTGTAGTATATATATGAATCCAAGTTCCACAAAAAAGTCATTTATGCTTTGCCTTAAATATCAAGAGTATGATGATACATACACGTAGGTACCGTACACACAAAGAGACGCATATATATACAAAATCATGCATGCATACATATAGAATCACTGTTCACAAAAGCAAAAGAGAACTCTTATATACACTCATTCACATCAGGAATAATAGTTTTTATAGTAACGGGATACACATTAGCGAAGCGAGGGGAGAGGGAGACACTCAAGAGGGAGAAAGAGCGAATAAGGCTAGATCGCCGGTTCCGAGAGGATTTCTCATTCGTGAATTATCAAGTTATGATAGACAATGTATAATTCCTATCATAGAATCCGAACTTCTGTGGGCATATTGATTGATAAGAATTCTACCTAGGGTCCGGAATGCTAGGAAGTAGAATGGAGAAAAGCAAAACTAATATCCCTTCAGAAGTAAATTTTGCCTTCAAGCAGTCGCTAACCGCCCTGGCCAAAAAAAAAAAAAAAAGAAGAGGAACCTGTCATTTGCGGAAATTTGGTTATGTAGTGAACCAGCTTCAGCTCAATCAGTCCTCCTCTTGATACGAGAAAAATCAATTTACTCTCTCCCTATAGACCAGGAGGTGGTGGAACCTACAAGGCAGTTAGTTGAGCATCATTCACACTACACAGGATTACGTACAGCGTTGTAGCTGCCCCCTGGCGGAGGTGGAGGCGGCGATCCGGCTCCAGGAGGTGGGGGAGGCGGAGGAGCCTCATTAGACGGAGGAGGCGGAGGTACGGAGCTTTGATGTTGTTGAGCAGCCTGCTGATAATATTGATAATAGGCCAGGTAGTTTTGATAACCCCCATAGGCAGCATATGGATCTCCATAATACTGCGCATATTGAGCGCTGTAGTCCGCTGAGTTGACAGCCCCCGCAGCCCCGGTCGCTCCGGGACCAGATTGATTGGAGGGACTCATGGATGACGGAGGGGGGGTGTGCTGTTGGTGGTTACCATATCCTCCTCCGCTGTAACCGCCGTTGCCGCCATAGTTTTGGCGATCACCACGCTGTTGATTGTAGCCGCCATAGTTGTGCTGCGGGGGATTTTCTTTGAAGCGTTGATACTGCTCTCTCACATTGGTCAAAAGGTCCTCGCAAAGCTCCCTTGCAGACTGAACGTCCTTAGGATCGGGCCCACTATGGCACAGTTAGTGGGGGATCGATCTGGAGACGAGGGGAAATTTACATACGCAACATGCAGGTACATGGGCTCATCGCTTTCCTTGCCGGTACTGTGTTCAGTGAAACCAGAACCATGGCCTTTGATCTGAACTTTACAACGAGTTTTCTGTTGGATATGCTTTACGTAAGCACCACCCTGTCCCACAACTTGCGCGCGAAGGTTGAAGCCTGGAATCGGCTCCAGGTCAATAGGAATGCGTTCTTCCGGCCATTTGCGCTATCATTAAAGTCAGCTACGAAAAGAATGTTATTTTCAAGGACCATGCGGAGGCCATACTCGACCAAACTCATCCCGTTCAAACTGCTCCGGTTCACGCCGACGAAATCGCCGTTCATCGACCAGATTTGGGAGCTCTTGCTTCATCAAGTCATCGATATGGGCCACGGCATTTTCCAGGCCCTCTCTGGTGGTGCTGGTGACGTGTAGATAGAGCGGCGGGTTCTATGCTTTTCGGTTAGCATCCTCAATCGATTTGGCATCAAGGGTGTGTGGATGACTAGATGGGGAC
Source organism: Elaphomyces granulatus (assembly GCA_002240705.1). Taxonomy (NCBI): domain Eukaryota; kingdom Fungi; phylum Ascomycota; class Eurotiomycetes; order Eurotiales; family Elaphomycetaceae; genus Elaphomyces; species Elaphomyces granulatus. Next base: position 3,085 of record NPHW01002195.1, read on the forward strand.
ATACCGATGGCGTGGCCATAGTCTTGTCCGGATAATAGCTTCCTCGGGTAGTGACATCTTGATAAACATAATGAGCATTTTTCTCCACTAAAAGAAATATTAATGAATGGATGGTATTATGTGGAAGGCGTACCGGCGCCAGTGTCATCTTTGATCTAAATATCATGCAGCCGAGGTCAGCAGATGCAAATGAGGGAAGGAGAGATGCTATGGATGATTGGGTAAGCTTCGACCACCATAAAAAAGAGGGAGAAAACGGAGTGAAAGAGAAAGAAAGACAGAAATGCAGTCAGATTTGGTGGCTGCAGAGTCGCGTCCAGTGCCTGAGAAGATCAGCAAATATGACAGGAGTGTTTATTTACCATTCTCTGCGTAGAGCCCTTGGTCAGCGTATAACGGTTGCGCAGATCGTTGACTTCAATATCTTTGATGTAGTCTCCGTCTGCTATGTAGATACCGTCCTCGAGCTTGCCAGTGCTCTGGGCTCCAGGGGACGAGGATTTCGGGGCCGGACTTGCAGTCTGAACTCGGTCAGTGAACAGAGTGGAGATACAAAATGGCTATATAGTCTCACCGAACGGATCGGGGGAACATCAACCTGCTGAATTCCTTTCTTCGCTTGGAGCTGAGCGTTGATTTTTGCGGCCGCGGCAGCTGTAGGTTCCAGGCAGGTCAGCTTCAAAGAGTGTTGCATTGGGGGGGGGCTTCTCACCCGCTGCCACAGTCGGGTCATGAGTTGATGACTTTTTCAGGCCGTCTATGCCTGGACTGCGAGGTTCCCGACTCAGAGGACTACGTGTTCGAGTTGACTCTGATTGCCGAGATGATGGTGATCGTGAACGACGGTCAAATCGTGAATGCCGTCGAGGTTCAAGCTCAGTCTGGTCAAAGCGGGAGCGCTTTGCGCGGCGCTCGTCATCACCCATAGCAAAGATCGCCCTATGACTTCAGTGAAAAGGCGAGCGGATGGATATTTTTTCCCCCTCCTTCGAAGCACGAAGACGTGACCGGGGAAGCTATTGTGGCCACATCCACCAGTTTCAACACAGAAGTTTAGAGAAGAAAAAAGGCCACCACCGAGATTGCTAGACGGGAGGTAAGGGGACTGAGAGCTTATAGTCTAGTCTTCTAGTAGGTAGAGCACATAAAATTGTAATATTAATGTTTAATGATGGTGAAGACGGAGAACTCAGAGATTCGGCGGAAGTTAGAAATGTCCGAGCGGTCAAGATAGATGCTTAGACCGCCTGCTAGACTGGGAGTTACTGCCGCGAGACGCTAGTAACTACAACTATTTCTTGTGCGGTGAGCCAGTTGGATACTAACTAAAAATACGTTTGGACGAACTATCCCCAAATCGAAAAAGCGGTGATATCGGTGATGTACTCTTCAGGTTCACCGCAGAATCGCGCGACGACTCATCAGCCTGCTGGTTTTTGAGCCGGTCACCAATTGACGAGTTGATGAGGACTCGGCCTTTCTTCTTTCTCCATGCCACATTCTTCATTGCCATAAATTTCTGTGCTGGCACGCTTATTTGAGTGTACTCGCTCCAACGACCGACGCTGGTGATCTCCATGGTTTGTCGGCATGTCCTGGCGCTGCCAGCAGCAGCAATAGCAGTGCCGTTGCCATTGAGATCGGTAGCCTCCAGGGCAATGACAGCATTGCCGCATCATTTCCGGGTGCCCCAGCATTCACCTCGACGGACGACCTCTAGCTCAACATCTGCCCTCGCATACAAGGCATTGCACCGTCGTTCGCCGCTCAAACTTCCTGCTGCCGACTCATCTCCTCAGTGGAATGCTCCCGCAGCAGTGTCATCGATTCTCTATGAGACCCCTTTCCCGTCGACAAATCCCCCTAAGCGCCATATACTGAACTGCCTCGTCCAGAATGAGCCCGGGGTCTTGTCTCGCATCTCCGGCATCTTGGCCGCCAGGGGGTTCAACATTGACAGCTTGGTCGTTTGCAATACGGAGGTAGAAGATCTCTCGCGTATGACAATTGTCCTCCGTGGACTGGACGGGGTGGTTGAGCAGGCTCGACGCCAATTGGATGACCTTGTCCCGGTATGGGCGGTTCTAGACTACACGGATGCGGCTCTCGTGCAGCGCGAGTTGCTCTTAGCCAAAGTGAGCATTCTAGGGCCTGAGGTCTTTGAGGAGCTGCTCCAGCATCATAGAGAGATGACTGCCCCAGAAGACGGTGCTGCCAAGCAGAGGCCGGAGGGTGAAGCCCAGAGGAGGGAGCACGAGAAAGTCACATCATCATTGTTGGATCATTCAAACTTCCATCCACGCAATCTGCCTCTTAGCCAAGCCCTGCGACACAAGCACGAGCACTTGGATGCCATCACCAGACTTACGCACCAGTTCGGCGGGAAAGTGCTTGATATCAGTAGCAACAACTGCATCGTTGAATTGTAAGTCAAAACTCTCTTGCCTCCACTCGACCCAACTTTGGGCTAGAGGTGTCTTCACGGGGGGGTTCAGCGGTGCCGTTAGATTAACTCTTAACAACAGGTCCGCCAAGCCGTCTCGCATTGACTCATTCCTTAAATTGATCACTCCCTTCGGTATCCTTGAATCTACCCGAACCGGATTAATGGCCCTCCCCCGTTCACCGCTGTCTGATCCAAATGACGACGTTGAGAAAGAGGCTGCCGACGTCGTGGACGCAAGCACCCTCCCTCCTGGTTAAATATTCGCCTTGTTCCGATTTGTTACTTTCCTGGTACAAATTGAAGTCATATAAGCCTCTTTGAAAGGTCAAGCTGCATCCAAACTTTCTCCGGTAGTGGCAATTGGTTGACTTGTTCCCATTTGGGAAGGCTGTTATAAAACTTTGTAGACCAATCAAGAACATTCTAGATTCCGTTTTCAATGCCCTATCGATATCCCTCCATATTATCATCGTAAGTCTGATGGAAGTATTATTACCCTAGCGGTCTTAACTAGAAGATTGAAAGCAGGAAAAAGAAAACGAAAGGAAAAGAAGAAGAAAAAACATCCTTGTCAATTTATCACCCATTTTCTGATGACGGAAACGTATTCAAAACATGGAGAATTAGTTTCACATCAACCAAGATGGCTGCGGGGTGTCTTTTTATTATTATTTGTCGGGTACATATTATTTTACCTGCAGAGCAAAAACAATAATAAACTTGTCAACAATTCTTTTCTTTTCTGCAGACTGCCTACCTGCACTAGCAGGCAGAAAGAAACATGAAACTATGATGGAAGTAGCTTATTACATAAAATTATTAGTGAAGTCAACCATTTGTCCCCTTCTGCGTTATTAAATTATTACTTCTACAGTACAAACTGATATAACTATCGCTCTAAAACTACGAATAACTACATGTGATCAGAGTACTACATACTACTACCCAGCCGGTAGTAAAATAAAACGCAGAAGGAAGACAGGATAATGATTGGACAGGTTGCACTGCACTGACTGCAGCTGTTACTCTATCATATGTACATATGATAGCATCAGAGTCAGAATAATAACTCAATATGATGATAATATACACATAGGTAGGTAGGTGTCTACCTATGTATAATGAGGGAAGAGTATGAGGTCGATCGAAACCGAAAGAGAGATCAAAGGGATATCTCTAATAACAAAGATTCCCAATTTAATGTCATTGGCAATTCTTCCTTGATGAAATTCGAACAACAACAACCCTGATATGGATGATGCAGTTATGTCCCTCTTCGATCTGCCCAACCCTCCCACCCGTTTACATTCAATTTTTCCCCCTCTTTCCATCATCATCACAGATGCTGCAAATCCCACAGTGACGCTGACTCCAATTCTCCTCAACCAGTATAGTGCAGGTACAGGTCTCGGAGAACACCATCTCACGAGCACCGCACAAGTAATGGATGATCATGCGACACATGGTTTTAATATCGTTTTGGCTAATTGAGCTGCGGGGGATTTGGATCAGCAATCTTTCGAAGTCGTTCTATTGCAGGGTCGGGTGTTACTTTTATACTTGGGGATTTGTTTGACTTAACTGTGGGTGCCGATATCTGTGATCAGAGAAAAGAGGAGGAACAAAGGGAAGTTGAAACAATCCTGTGTGCTGAGACCCCTGACTGGTTCTCAGAGATGATTTCGGGTCGAAGGACGATGCTTTATTGATAGACAATAGGATGGTGATGATTTTCTTTCTTCGATTCACGGAATAAAGGCGACCGTTTTAAATCCTTTACATGCGTATATGTTAAAGATAGAAAATTAATAAGGAAAACCGAAGAACAGAAAGCAAGACCATCAATCAATGAAGACGAGAAACCCTGTGAGGGGTTGCAGGTATATGGTTGTGAATTATTCACCAGGGAATCAGGGATGAGGGCAAGCTGAGCTGTGCAAGGGTCAAGACTCACCAACAAATCAGTGGGGAAAGGGTTTGTTCATATCATATCATATCATTATTGTTCACTGATGGGAGATCGAACATCATATATATATATATGCATGTGAGAAAGTATGACGACTATTTGTCCTGAAACACTTTCTGTCCCGAAACACTTTCTTGTTTTGTAAATTGTGAAATGGAAGAAACAGACAAACATTGGAAGTTTCCATTTGTTTGCTTGTTTATTACTTCCCCTGGCTCAGATAAACCCCTGGTTACCCTTGCAAATTTCCGCATCACATGGAGTCCTTTTGAGCTTCCTCCTTCGGCCACACAGGGTTATTTTACATATTCTTACAAGGCTGCTATAATACATACCTCTCATGCACAGCTGCAAACCTCCCTACATATTTTCTCCTTACATTATTATTCCAATATGGAGCCAGTCGAATTATTAGACAGTTTTCTTTCGAGTTTCATCCAGAAGGGTGGAGCCATGGAGTAGCTTTGCGATGTACCATATTGCAATTCAACACTTGGCATACATTAGCTATCATAGCGTTCTTCTTGGTTGGTTAAACCTGTAAATGTAATTGGAAAGGGGAGCAATTTAGGCTCTAGGTACTCGAATTGGAAGCAGTTGTATTATATGCGCTGTACACAGTAGGTATGTCAGGAGCAAGTATGAAAAGTCTTGAGCTTCTATCCGCTTCAATCATTGCAAACATGTTGTTCGACTTAAAAGACGCCAAAAAGGGAATAGCTATCTAAGACAACTGGAGCCTACGGATTGAGTGGTGACATAAACAAAGATGAAAAGAAAAGTTAAATAAATAGTTAAGGATCTCATTCGTAACGAGAGGTCGTTAGACGGATTTTAGATCGAGACCGAATGGGTGCATGTTATCAGAAGGGGATTTATTCAAAGCAAACAAGAAATTGAGTGGTATTTCATGCCCAAGCCGCAGAGATTTATTTGGAATAGAGCAGATCCCAAAAAAAAGACAGAGAATACACAAACAGCATCGCAGCCATGCCCTGTAAATTTCACCGTCAGTCCCTTGAACGGATCAGGCAGCACAATCTGTACTAATAGCCAATGGTATTAGTCTAATTCTAGCATTAACAGCGGTCTAACCTTGGAGTGGGGCTGTCGGAGAGACAGCATTGGTCGTCATCTCAGTAACCAAGATACGTTTGAAGAGAAACTCTCTTGATATTGCACAAATCGCACAGAATGTTTCCGGGAAGGCTCGGGAGAAGGTAGGTTTGATTGAAAAACTCGAAGAGAGTCGGGCGGTTAGCTCTGGGGTGAGAGAGAAGGGATAGAAGTAGGACCGTGATAGAATAATGAGTCCATAATCCGCGACAGTGGCAAAAAGAGGAATCCGTCGACCACACAATCGGGACAATCGAAAGATGACAGGTGCACCCATCTATATCGCCACCTTTGCCGCGATCCCTTTGCCCTGATATGATATAAGAGTTGTATATTCTCCGATTCGAAAGCCTACCTTCGCTTTCGCATCCAGTCTAAGCGTACCACCCAGAGCTCTCTTCAGAGCGTCGAATCCGACACCATAATTCAAATCTACTGGAAGTTTTGGAGTGTGAGATATCCCAGGAGGGACTGCGAAGGGCAGGCGATAATTAATTGTTCCGACTGGCTCGGTATGGTTATATAACGCGACGGCATCGACAGAAGTAATATAAAACGTCGTTTCCGGAAGGGGGGAAACCAATGTGAAAACAGCAGTGGAAGACCACACATGTAGCTGCGTAAGTCATTCACAACATCAGTCATCAGCTCTGATTAGTGGGTGTGCACTGCATCGTTCCACCGATATGAGGAAGGGAGGAAAAATACCACCCACACCCAGCCCAGCATTACTAAAAATATCGAAGATGTGAAGATATGGCATTGATGAGAGCGGACAATACCGTTGCATCCTTGATAAAATGCCGACTATCATCACCAGGTTGTCCATTGTCGTCACCAGGGATCCTCAGCCTCGGGACCTGGACGTCGATTTCGAGCTTCGATAGCGCTCTCCCAAGGTTGGGAAGAGCCGGAATGGAGTTTTCGTGAGAATGAATTGTCACCGTGGTATTAAACCCTAAGAAGCAGTTAGTTTCGCTCCAGACGAAGACAATGGAAACTAGACAGACCTGACACATATTGAGATATCAACTCCCGCCCAGCCTCGACCCCTAACTCTCCACTGGAATCAAAAGGACTCCACGAAGCTTCCACCCGAATATCAGAGTTCAAACCAGGAACAACCACAAGGTCTCTTGCCGTGAGGTGCGCCAACGCAGTTCGATTATATAGAAGCAGAACATCTAACAGAGGAATAGTCGCCGAATATTCAGTTGGATTTGTAAAATTTATCGATGCATGGAGTATCACGGTGGTTTGAGAAGTGCGCCAGACTTTTACGGAGTTAATTTTGGGCTGCAAGTCGCCAATCGATCCACCGAACGGAGCTGGGCAAACATTAGTTCCAAAGCAATTGCTAAAAGCTCGAATCATAATAATGCCAACTTACGTTTCACTTTTACTTTCCCGGCGGCAGGTATATCACGTATGACAAATTTGCCCAGGGAAGTTTCAACCTCCGCATCGACAACCGCATTCACACTCAGTGCTACGGGCTTCTTTCCAAATATCAATTTCTGGATGACCTCAGTGAGAATATCATCATCAGTAACTTGCAAAGGTGCACGGTTGATGCTGAATTGCAGCTTCAGAAGAGGATTGCCATTGGAAGTATCATTAGTACGAGTGACATTTGCAGCTTGCCACTCGCGTAAATCTAGGAATCCAAACTTGTTGCCATGGTAGTAAACGTCGCCGAAAGAACGCACACGTGGAATATCCACAGAGAAATTCATCCGCTCTGGTAAGTTAACTAGAACGTTCACCATGGCAGATATTTTTGGCAGAGATCCAGGGGTTCCCGGTTCTGCCAGGGGGTCAGGAAGATAAAAATGTGTGTCCGTCATGGAGAAATTCTTGATTAAATGCCCAAAGTCGTCGCCAGTAATCGGCACCGGTACAGTCACACTCTTCACTAGATCAACCATCCATGCAGGAGTCGCTCTAGACGGTGCGTCAGCTCCACGAACATATATTATGGTCTCGAGTCCTTGAATGTAGCTCGCGACAAATAGGTCAAGCGGCGAGGTATCCATTCCTGGACATAGACTAGTCAATTCAGCGGGTAGTTTATGGATCAATCCATGACCATCGACAGTAACAGGTCGCTTCGGTTGAACCTCAATTATGTCTGTCGAAGCATTGGCGACTAGTATGTTCGGGTCTCCAGGTGAGCAATTTGGAACAAGAATGTCGAAGCCAAGAGGTGGGACCACAAGCCTGAAGGGATAGTCGTTCGAAACATCGACGGAGACGTCAACGGCCATACGCTTTCCCGTCGACTTGTCTTCATGTACATTTAGTTTCGTTACGTTGACAGCCGGCAGTTTAGGGAGAGTGTTATCTACATTGGACCGTGAGCAGCTTCATTAAAGCAATATCAACAAAGACCATTGGGTCTCTCGCGAAAACTTACCATCAAAGGATACGATGTCCGATAAGGCTTGAGAACCCAGGCTCAGCAGACCTGACTTGAGTGTGAATGCCACCGTCCCCTTAACGCGTAACTGACCAAGCCGTCCCTCCAACCAGTCATTCGCGACCCGGCGGAGATCTGCAACGTCTCCTGGCCGCAAATCGGTTAAGATATCCACAAAATTCACCTGTCCATCCCTGATCTTCAATTTCACCGGCGGTAGGGATGCAGTTCCAACGAGCACATTGCCATACTCCGGAAGGTACACTTGTGCCTCAGATTCGCTTGTCTCAACCATCCGTGCGATCCCGGTTACGAATCGACCAATATTGCGAACTGGTTGCTTCTGCACCCGGGAAGAATCTAACATGAAATCCCCTTTTATCCTGGCTCGCACTCCGATGGGTGTGGTCGATTCGATGGAAAACTCCCGGGGGGTGAAGACCGCTGCCTCCTGTGCGTACTCCTTCACTACGGAGGGAACAACAAACCCCGATGCGACGATAGCCACGGCGGCAAGGGTAAGTAGTGCGATGGCAAGGAGCAATGGCCATCGCGGACGACTTTTAGCCTCATAAGTGGCCTTAAGAGACACAGGTGATGAAGACCTTAGCTGCTCCTCCCCTCCATATCGAGGTAGATCATCGTCGCGATGGAGCAGAGGAGTCGACTCGGACAATAAATTGAGGGGAGACGAAGTTGGCGGTTTTACTGGGGAGGAGGAACGATCGAGAGATGGGGATCTAGATCTTGAAGCCCTGTCTAGCAGGGGTGCCGTTGACTCGTCTGCCATCACGGCTGAGATGTGAAATATCGAGTAAATGGTTCACAAGTTCGACAGACAACTATCTAGAAAAAAAGAAGGGTATGTAAGAGATGTTCCATGGTCTTAATAAGAGGTTGAAAAAGAGTGTGCTTATGTAGATGTGTATGATTACGTATGTAAAGCTGAGTACTGTATCATAGTAATCATACTCCTTACTATTTCTATATTATAATTAGGTAGGTAGTTAATTTAATATGATCACCGAGGTATATGTACATGACGTTTGCTGACAAGTCTCCCACTTCTCCACTAAAATTAGAACAGGATAAAAAACCGCCAGCTCAGACTTTGTTTTTTACTTGTTTTTCAACTACAACCAACGAGGAATCGTGCCCTGTCTGACAACTCTGACAAACCGTGCTATAAGAACTTGAATCCATTGGTCCCTCTTCAAGTTCCATCTTTTTTTCCGGGACTTTTCTTGTCCCAAGCTATCATACAAAGCAATAACTAATAATAATACTACTGTATAAACAATCATCGGGTTCCCCCACCATGGCTGTTAGTCTGCGGAGTACCACGCGGCTGATCGGACAAGGCTATTGCAATAGATCTCTGCAAGGGACACGGAATCCTTGTTATCGTTTTCGACGGTACTCTTCTGCAACTGCTCCCAAAACCTCTCCGTTTGCTCCCCGTCATTTCCTCTCGATCGCAGACCTCACCCCGTTCGAGTTCACGACCCTGGTCCGTAATGCTTCTTCTCACAAACGAGCTATCAAGTCTGGTTATGTCCCCCGGAACCTCCAGGGTGCCTTGTCAGGGAACACGGTCGCTATGATGTTTAGCAAGAGGAGCACAAGGACCCGAGTATCAACCGAGGGAGCGGTGGTGCAGCTGGGTGGCCATCCGATGTTCCTAGGAAAGGATGATATCCAATTGGGTGTTAACGAATCCCTCTACGACACTGCTGTCGTGCTGTCATCGATGGTGTCTTGCATCGTTGCTCGCGTGGGAAAGCATGCCGAAGTTGCTAATCTGGCAAAGCATTCAAGTGTACCGGTAATCAATGCGCTTTGTGACTCTTTTCACCCGCTTCAGATTATCACAGACTTCCTCACGATACACGAGGCATGCCCCACGAAAGGAGCGGCAGGACTATCTAGTCTAGGACTTGAAGGTCTAAAGATAGCTTGGGTTGGTGACGCAAACAATATCCTCTTCGATATGGCCATAGCCGCGGCCAAGACGGGAGTTGACTTGGCCGTTGCTACGCCGAAGGGGTACGAAATTCCTTCCCCAATGCTTGAAATCATCAAACAAGCAGGGTCAGACGTCCAATCCCCAGGCAAGCTTGTGCAGACTAATTTTCCGGAGGAAGCAGTCAAAGATGCAGACATCTTAGTGACAGATACCTGGGTATCCATGGGACAGGAAGAGGAGACTGCTAAAAGGCTCAAGGCATTCGAAGGGTTTCAAATCACCTCGGAGCTGGCCCGACGCGGTGGCGCAAAAGAGAATTGGAAATTCCTGCACTGCTTGCCTCGCCATCCCGAGGAGGTGAGCGATGAAGTCTTCTATGGTCATCGCTCTCTTGTCTTTCCAGAGGCGGAGAATCGATTGTGGGCCGCTATTTCCGTGCTTGAGGGGTTTGTCGTCAATAATGGAAATATTAAATAAATGACAACTAAGTCGGAATAATATGAGAAGGGAGCCCAAAAAAGAACCTCGCTTTTTGTATCAAGTATCTTTCATCTCCTCTGCAAGTTGACCGGTATATACATGTAGCAGCAAAACTTGTATATACTGCAAATAACATCTGATCTACTCCACTCAGTTAGGAATACCCAATGCTTGTTTCGTAACATAATTGCCAATCCAGTTTCATGGAGTTCCTGAAATCCTTCAAACCCCCATTGTCAGTTGATGCATAACGCCTATCTATACCATATATCCAGCATTCGAACACACCATTCCTCAACCCAGTCGAACTTTCTTCCACAATTTCATACACTCAAACATGTCTATAGATGCTTGTGTTGTCAAAGAACCAACCATCTCGATGACGGATATCAAGGAAGACGCATAGCAAAAAGATAATCTGTTCTCTTTCAGGAAATTCCACTGCGACCTGTTCAGTCCTCCGGCCTGACTCCACGAGAGCCACTGATCGAGCATCTCAACAATCGCCTTTGCTTGCTCTTTGTCAAGGATCATAAGATACAGGACTGCTTGCGCCAGGTCCTCCGCCGAGTACTCGGCGGGGATTACTTTTGTTTTGGCAAGATAGGTCAGATTCGCCTGTGCGACTGATTTGTTCTCGAGCCGCTGTGAATTTAGTGCCTCGAGCTCCCGTCTTTCCTCGTATTCTCGTCGCTTCTTGATTGATTCCATGAACTCGTCGTGATTGGACCGGGCTTCTTGAAGCTCTCTGGCCCGCCTGACTGCCTCCGCTTGAGCGGGGGGCATATGCGCTTCAATCGTCCTCTGTCTTTGGCTGTCAAAAAACCTTCTATGGCGTGCTTCCATGTCCACTCCCATCTTAGGGGGCGGGCTCGCCCATGGAGGAACATCCTTTTCTTCCAAGATGTCAAGCATAACCATTATGCCACAAGGAATAACGGATTTCTTAACAAATAACATTATGTCCCGAGGTATTGAAAAGTTCCAGATCCCAGATTCGCAGTTATGGCTCAGAGCTGAGGCTATGCAGACAAACCAAAGGCTGGAACCGTCTTCAGAATTCCACAGCTCTTGGTGTTTACCTGCCAGCATTCCTTGATCTTCGAAGAATACTCTCTGTATATAAGCCCCGCTTATACAAAACCTCACACTGTCGCTCGGGAGTTCTTTTCCATGAAGCAATACTCTCTTTTCTGCTATCACTCGCAGAAGCGTTGGCGTTAGCAACTGGCCTTGGGTCTCGCCCTCGTCTGATTGTTGTAGGCCTTCTAGATTAGCGTCTTGAGCAGGAGAATCAGTATTATCTTTCTCATCCGCATTTGACCCGTCAATCTCCAACAATTTATCATGTATAAGGCCCCCTTTGACAATGGATGAAGCGTAATCCTGGCTGTCCGCCGAAATTGAGACGTTTCCGTGAGCAGAGGCGAGATTAGATCCGGGTTGCTTAAGTCTCATCCAAAATGGTGGAAGGCTCGCTGAGTTTCGACCGTTCCATTCACTCTGCCAATCTACCTTAAGGCTTAATATACCGTCCGAGTCATCAGGTAGAGCAACCTTCAAGGCTGCCCCGTGAAAACCCGCCGGAGGTAGTAACAATGCCGTACCGGTCGGCGTCCAAAGCCCACTTGTTTTCAGCATATTCCAACCTTTTGCATCCGGTACAGCTCCTCTGTCAAGCAGAAATGCAACGAGCTCCTCGAAGTCAATTTCTGCCTGGGGGATTCTCAATTCATCCTTATATTGAACCCTGTACAGCTTTCTCCCTGTCACCATGTTGTTCCAGTAAAAGGTGGACCATGTCCCACCTCTAATAGAAGAATGATGCGGATTGAGCTTCCAATATTCCGAGTCGAGTCCGCGATCCAGAGGGGTGATTGTGCAGCGCGGAAGTTCGACCTCCACAAGCCCCAGCATCAAATTCGAGCGCAGAACCGCCGAATCGAGAAGCCAATTATGGGATAAAGCCCGGCGGATTGAACGGAGGGTCAGAACTGCCCGAGTGCAGGTATACAAGATCGGAACGGTCCCGATGACCGCGAGAGGGATGCCAACATATGTGATTATATCAGTAGGGCTTGCCATGAGGAATTTGAACTTGAAGACTGAGATGCAATTCCTCTGTACTTTAGAGAGAGTTGAATTCTACATGGAAAAAGGACAAAGGACAATTATATCATACAGTAAAAATGTCACATTTATTTTACATTTATACATCGCCGGTATCAAGAATAAAAAAGGGGCTCTACATCCTAACTTAGAACTGTAGAGCACGGACCAGCTAAAAAGGCCGAACCTCGAGTCCAATAATAAAAAACTGGACCTAACTTCACATGTCAAAACTTCCGAGCTCCTCCACACTCTGCTACAAGTTCATTTTTGTTACATCTCCTATCGTTCTAGATGTATGATAGCTTCAAATTTACATCATGTCACATGTCATGATATGATAAAATAACTTTATAATTATATATAATAATGTCTGGCCAGCCTCCTCACTCTAGTTCCCAACGTTCATTCCGCTCGCGTCGATCGTACCCCTCTTTGCACCATGTCTCCCTCGTTCCATTAACATCTCGATTGCCAATTGACGAGCCTCCAGAGCATATGGATTCCCAACTCGGACAAGGAGGCGAATCTAGCATTTTGTATCCCTACCAGCCGCCTGGCAGGACATCTTACCTCTCCAGTTCTTCTGTTCCCGACACGCCACCCCTACTGTCACATTCCCGAAGCCGTTCACATGTCCGACAGCAGAGACAAATGAAGGACTCGAGTCGCGCTCTTAGCGACACGGATTTGCAAAGTATGAATAGCAGTCAGCCATTGCACAATAATAATAAGGGAGAAAGGGAGGAGGGTTTCAAATTCTCGAAGACGAAGGCCGTCAGATCGCCTGGCCGTCCGGATTCTGAGTGGCTGCTACGTGCAGGTCTCGCGCTGACGTCTTCAACCCGGGAAGAAAAGGGACAAAGCTGGCTTGTCAAGAGGGATAGCTCTACGAGTCTTGTTGGTGACGCAGACTACAGCGAAGAGGTATCCCCATACCATCTAAAGGGGATGCAATGGCCCAGCTCTGCTGCATCGACACCCGCAGCACGTTCAAGGAGAGGATCACGCTCTCGTGGAGGCAGCAGACAAGCAAGCCGGACAAATCTTTCTATGACATCTCTAGAATTGGCATCTGTAAAGTGGCCTCCTGGCAGCAAACGCAGTTTCGCGAGTGAAAACCGAGACGTTGTTCCGGATTTTGTGGACGAGGACATCCGTGCCGAATTGGCCTCCATTCATGGCCGAGATCTGGAAGAAGAGTCTGTCATGAGTTTGACTCTGTACCCCGGTTCAGAAGACGAAATCGATGAGGCAGAGATGCAGCACCTGACACAGGGGCGTGGCCTTGGGCCTGGAAGCTGGATCGATAGAATCGTGCGTTGGACGCTTTTCGGTGTCGAGGAAGAGTGGTCCATGCCTCCCGCCCCGGATATTATTCTCCACACTACTCACGATCACGATTATGACATTCATGCAGACCAAGAGTTGCAGAATTGCAACGAGGACGACGATGATGTGTCCACTCCAGACGTTGAACTACCTATACGAATTGAGAGGCCTGAGGATAATGGCGGCTGGGCAGATGCAAGCTGGCTCCTCCGTGTCGCAAAGAATGCGATGCTTCAACCATCCACAAGTTGAAATTGATGCCTTTCTGCAACAATGGGTCAAGGGTGCAGGCATTACCCATTACCTTGCTGGAGTCGTTGACAATACGATGATTATTTTTCAATGGTAGCCGGTAAGGATCTAAATGATACTGTACCATGATATCTTCGCCTTCACAATCACTTGCACTTTCCTTGTATGATAAACCACCAGGATATAAACAATCTCAGTCCATAGGAGAGTGCCTGTTTGGGATAATTGCCGAACTCCGTACCTCCTTTTTCTTGCTGGTTCCTGCTCAGACAACCCTCCGCGACGCGATGTAGTCCTGCTTCCTACTGATGGATACGTGGTCATCGCCTTCATGACTGACAATCCAGGAACGTGGCTGTTGCATTGCCACATCGCGTTTCATGCAGCCCGGGGTTTAGCTTTGCAAATCATGGAGCGGCAGCAGTCCGCCCATGCACTCTGGCCGGTTGCCAGTATGGTAATGATGAAGCCTTGCCTGATTCGGGCATTTGATGAACTCATTTTGACAGATGCTGCGATGTAGCGCTAAGACTGGTTCGGACTCAATTGGATCGTAATCAGCTTCGGACTGGACTGAAGTGCTGTAATAATGGATCTATATGTTATTGGTTGGCTCTACTGCTAGGTAACAAAAGGCAGAATAAATACATACATACATGATACAAGTATCTCGGAAGCTCACCTTGATGAAATAACATTTGAAGCCTTTTATGACATACCTAGCTATCCAATATAAAGCACAGTCAATGGACATAACGTACGGTTACTAGGGCTCCCCATGGATAAGATCCATGAAATTTTAGCATATGATGGATCCACGGATCTATCCGCGGAATATATGTAGAGAGTGGGTCTGGCCAAAATGTTTACTGTTCATTGGCTCAGACAAGCAGAAAGGCTTTGGCGGAACCC
>NPHW01002196.1:0-22233 GCA_002240705.1 Elaphomyces granulatus
CCAATCCCACACCAAGAACAAGAAAGAACCTACGCACGGACGAGAATATAAGGGCAGCAGAGCTGCCAATAAAGAAAAAAGTTCGTAACAGGAAAATCGTCAATAATAAAAAACCCGCAATTCACCTGCTATCGGGAGAGGTTCCTATCGTTGCTTTACGGGGCCTGGTCGATCATTTGAGCTGGCCGTTGCACTACATATGGATTCTTTCGCGGAAAGATTTTCACGACTGAATATTCTAGTCTACTAAGCTACATTTGATTTGATGGGTTGAAAAAAAGGGACAGTCAATTGCAAATAATAAAGTGCTGCTTTTAACTAAAAGTTGAATAGATTGCTTCTCATTTAGTGCAGAGTAAGTGAAACTGTTTTTAAATCTAAAACAAAAGACAAGACAAAAAAGCATACAAAGCCATGATTCCTGCAGCCTTCGAGGCACGCAAAAGGAAGATTCTAGCGGATTTGTCTGTCCCAGATGCAGAGTATACGGATCTCTCACCCAAGGGCTTCGTCGATGAAGGTATTCGCGATCTTATCCACGATATCAATGCCCTGGATGGCCTTGTGACGACGAGCAGTTGTGCGGGCAGGATAAGTGTGTTTCTTGAGGGCCGGCGCAAGACAGATAAATCACGGGGATCTCAACGAGTCGTATCCTGTGCGACGACGGAGGTGAGCGCGGGAGAAGCAGCAAACAGAATTGATGATGCATCTCTTGCAAATGGAGCGGCTCAGTTGCCTCGGAGCAAGAAATTTGCTTCTTCTGGAGGGAAGGGTGCTGGGGGTTGTTGGTTGTATGTTTCTCATGACCCAGTTAGTCTGGATGGAGGGAAGAATGCAACGTCTTTCCACGAGCTGTTTGGCGTTTCCCCTGGCCTTAGGAGACCGCTAGAGACCGAAAAACACGGTATGCGGCTTGTTCGATTTCAGTTTGAGCCTATGGTACGTTGATGTTTGATTACAAAGGATCCATGGATGAGAACCAGGGAAAACTCAACTCGTTTACAGATCCTTCACATCATGGCTGCGACGTTAGAGCATGCCCGGCCCGTTCTGGCTGCTGCTTCCAGCGCAGGCTTCCGTGAGAGCGGCTTGCAGAGTCTTCGTTGTCTGGACGCGGCCGGTGGGCATCACCATCAAGGCGCAGATGCAAGCCCAATTGTGGCCGTCCGCTCGTCGGGCCTCTTCCTAGAGTCCATCATTGGATACACCTGCTGTCCCGATGACGATGAAGATGATGACAGCATCGCTCACGATCCAGTGTCCCCAACAGCGATTCACTGTCTCGTCACAGAAGAATATCTTCGTCTGCTGGTCTCAATTGCAAACGAGCGCTTCACCACCAACTCAGAACGGATTGGGAGATTCCGTACTCATCTTTTATCATCCTTTGCCGACATTTCCCCTGGCGGGACCACGGCCACAACATTGACCACAACCGATGCGCCGGCTAAATCAAATGGCAGAGGCATTAAGAAGACTAAAGCTAGTAACTGGCGTCAGCGCAGGGAACTCAAAAGAGACGAAAGGCTACTGCTTCAGGAGCAACGGAAATCGCAGCACGAGGAGGAAATAAGGAGACCTAACCTCGAAGACGAAGATGGAGATGATGATATAGACGGGTTGATAGGGGATTTAATAAGCCTTTAGGTATTCGTTCAGCGGGCTCTTGTAATTTCAACCTATTTCCGTCCTTGATCGTTTTTATAGGCCTTTGTCTGGAAATGAAACATAGAAGCGGGAAATAGATGAAGGTTGCTCAAATCGTCTGGACTCTAGACCGACGAGCGAAGCCTTTGGGTCAAGACTTAGATGGACACTAACCTTTATGGCATTGTATTTTACCATCGAAAATAAAAATTGAAGAGTAAAATAGAGACAGTATAGAACGAAATATTCTAATAATCTTGAATCTTTTGGAACAGTCGATAGGTAAGAAATCCGAAGCTGGATTTTATGTGTGTAGTTCCTATTCATGGCAGTAAGTGAGAAAGGATAATTTATAGTATACAGAGAAACGGTTAATTCCAATATCTTGATGAGCTGAACTCGGTATCCTTCCGGTTGAAATTTGAATTGAGTCGTGTTATCTGTTTGACGAACGTTTTTTTTAGAAGGGACTTTCCCCCAAAAGCCATACAATAAAATATGATATAAGTTTATTAGTTTTCCTTGAGAGCAGGCTGTTGTCACTAGAGTGGGTCTAACAAAGAAAATTACCTAGGTAGTTATGGATTTATAGATCGTTTAAGTCAAATCGAGATTAATGTCACTTGCGTATTACTTTGAAATGAAATACAATATCTCATTCTCTTTTCCGAGAGCTAAAATCTTTTCTTTATCCTTTCCTAGTCCATTCAGACATAGAATACAAGAACACTGCAAAGTGATTCCGCTGATCAATTATTGAAACAAGTGTTAGTGCCGAAAAATCAAAGGAAACAAGTTTGAGGCAATAGACATGATCCTTATCGTTACCATTATCGTTCATCATTAACCATTTACAAGTCCCTTCATTGGGAGTTATAAAAATGGAAAAGCCTTAGCGACACGAACAAGAAAATCAAGAAAATCAAAGGCCGATAACAGATTGCTTCGCTTCAGTAGGAAGCGATATTGAGAAGGTATATCTTTGCAGACATACATACGTGAAATCCCAGAGGAAGGAAACGAAAAACGAAAATAAGACAAAAGATGAGGAGAGGCCAGACTAGCTCATGATGGTGATTCAGCTAGTGATCAGTACTGGCCTAGCTCTTTCTTTTGTGAAATTGAAACTGATGAGTAAATAACTGTTCTCATTCTGAGAGCAGGAGACAGGTAACATCCGGACAAAGGAGAGCGAAGGCTGGGGGTAGAAAGTTCTACCCATTGTGACTCCCAACTGCAGAGCAAACAAGATGGTCATTCCGACTCATGGGTCACTTCAGCCCATGTAAGCTGGAGGAAGACCTTGAACCAATCCGCGTCCATTCAGTAAGGGTTGCTGATGGGTTAGTCCAAACGGCCCGGACGGAACCGGAGGATGGATTAAAGGACCTGGGGATGCCATCATGGGATGGCAGTAATTATAAGCGATCCCGTAGCCATTGAAGAAACCTGCCGGAAGGCCGTAAGTGTTGCGGTGACCTACAGGATAATGCAGCTCTGGACTCTCACTGTGATAGTAATGACTGGAAGGTGGATGACTCGCGATAAAATGATTGGGCTGTGTTGGTGTTGGTGTCGCTGTGCTGATGCTATTCGGTGTGGCCATGTCTGGCCGAACAGCAACAAGTGGTTGGTTATGTGGAGTCTCTGTCATACTAGTATGAAATCCTTCTGTGACAAGTCTGGTTGCGATGTCCATCTCATGGTTGAAGGCGTCTTTCCATTTATAGTTCAACTTATCAGCCTCCCACTCCAGTAAGAGGCGGCCATAAGGTGAATGCTCTAAGAGAGGATGGTCACGGTTCCTGTTCACCAAGTCTTCTTCATTCCCAAAGTCGACGACGTCAGCTCCCTTGGAGATCAAATAGGCATAGTGCTATGAAGTTGGTTAAGACCGTCAGTAAAATATATAACATTTCAAGATAGAAATAAAATAATAGAAAACTAAGGTTCACAAACTAAAAGAACTGTCATTGGAGTATTTGGTCTCATGACAAGAGTGTCAAAAGGCCAATATCGTGCAACATCTGGAAATTTGGAGATTTCATTTTGGTCCTGTGAGTTAAGAGCTAAAGTGAATTTTTGGCGATCATTGAAGGCAGGGCATCGGTACGCTGCTTGAAGAAGGTCCTTCAACAGCTTCTGGTCCAGACCAACAGTTTTCGTTTTCCTAATCTTGCCCACCAAGGCAGTTACCTGACGGTTGACAGACTTGAAAATGACGTTCCTATCTTGGACGGTGTAAAGTGCGGTAGCATACCAGGGAAACTGACAGCCTTTATGTGAATAGAAAAATAAAAATATCACGGGAATTGAGACTTACCTTATCTAGGGTGCTTATAGTACACTCATAGGTGCGTTGAGGCGATTTGGTTGCAAAGGGTGACTAAAAGTTATTATTATCTTCATCAGCGACGTTTCCTTGTTACGAAATTGGAGGTACCATACACGGTGTGGATTCTCAGCATGACGGATCACTCCAAGCAATTCTTCACTTGTGAGGAAACCCTGAAAACCGGTGGAATAGGAATCTGTATTCGGGGTGACACGAGGTAATCCACTCTCCCAGATGACACACTTCGCCCGAGGAAACATGTCCTTCAGGAGAGCATCCTGGCTGCTCATTTCTATAATTACATGGCGATTTCCAATGCGTGGGTAACGGCCACCCTCCTGGAAGTGATTCAGACGACTGAAGGTCGCCAGAGCATCAGCAACTGTCAGGAATTCAACATAACATTCCATGGTCTTTGCAGTGGAACGTTCCATAATGATATGAACAGCGTTGCCAATGTCAGGCGTAAGAATATGTGCACCGCGTCCCATAAACTGAGTAATTTCTGGCTTTGTAACATTATATGGGATCTTCTCACCGTCAGCTTATTACCCAGCAGTGTGCATGTTAACTTGACACTCACATTTGAGACCTTGATAACTCCCCACTGCGGAGGACCTCTGTATTGGGCAAGACTTGTAATGGGTATCATGTTGGGATCAACAACTCGTTCAGGAGTCACTACATTTGGTGGCAGCGCTGGAGGAAGAATTTGCTGTGTGACTGGTATATTCATCTGACGGCCTGGCATCATTCCATGCATAGCAGGAAACGATGGAATCGGAGCCTGAGTAACCTGACCACCACGATAGTGGGGATTCATTGGAGGGATTGTGGGAGAAGCAAGGTTTTGACCAAGAGAAGCAGGAGGTTGATGCTGGGGAACAGTGAACTTCATTGGCGAATTCTGGGGAGACTGACACTTTTTGAATGGGTGGAACAGTAGGCTAGGAGAAAACTGGAAAGGGGAAGCCCCCTTACTGTCACGACCAGTCTTCTGCATGGATTTTTGACTTTTCTCTGTGGGGACGGACTCTTCAGGTTGAATGAATGTTAAGTGGAATGAACAGAAATAATGGAGAGGAGAACCTATGAAGGTGTGTTATCAGCTACCTCTCTAATGTTTCTGTTTTCTTTGTTGTTTCGGATTTTCACAACAGATTTTTCACAACACGATCATCTCACCCTCATTCTCGTGTCTGTAAATAAAGGACCTAGTTTAAAACATATGGCAACCTGATTTTTCAAGTCATTAGATCAGACTTGTACTAGTCGATGACGTAGATTCCAATATTTTCAGGATCTTGTGACATTGAATCTTTATAAAGATTTCTTTGTCTTCACAACATTCATTTTGTGTAATGGTGTCTCTTTCTCCCCCCCTCATTTGGGATACCCAATGAAAGATTACACTGACTTGTTTAACTGATCACAATTATAGGTCTTGAATCCTTCCTAGTTTAACAATATATGTCAATAGGATGCTTTTGCAGAGGTGAGAACTCCACTCCATATTGTATTCATAGATGATTCAGAGGATTTTTCATTGTGATAAGAGGAACTTACTGATGCCTCTGTCACTTGAAGACAGGACAATAGAGAATAGCAGTGAATGTAAGAGTCAATATATCTGTGCTCAATAGTTATATGTCGATCTTTCAAAATCAAAACAGCCTTCAATAATATAACTTATAGCGCATTCAGGATACTGACAATTGCTGGGCAGATGAAGTGCCCCTGGGTCTTATGATCTACCAGCATTTTATAAGTATCTAAGAAAAAGGAAAATTTTTATTTTGCCATTGGGGGGAAGAGCTCAACTCTATTTGATCGTCGTCGCTGATTCAGCGATTCAGCGTGCACAAGAATGATGCGATGCTCCTATCAGTGAATACTTGTAGCACGTTGAGAGTCCCATAACAGAGGATAACAAGCAAGCTTATAGGAGTAAGCTATTTTATATGCTTTTACGCTTATTCAATTTACTTCTACTTTGCAAGAAATCGGCATTGACCTGCTCATAAAAGAAATACAAGTGCAAGGCGTACTATTTACAAATTACAATGCTAAATGTTGTGCTATCAAAAAGCTACAAGAGACTGAATATAACAGGATATATCTGCAGGACTTCAGTGTCAGTCTTACATTTTCCGAAGCTAGTCCGTAAGGACTGGTCCATTAACATAGATATCTTATGGTTAATGTCAACGTATGGAGCACTCCTGCAACAACAGCTTGGAATTGGAGCAAACACATTGAATGATAGATCGATTATAAGTTGATATATTCTTAGGAGTACAGTACGGATCACTGTCTTTGGCAAACTGCTGCTAAGCAGCATTAAGTTGAAGTCATGCATAATTCAGTTACCCACAAAACAGTTACTCAACACCAATCAATCGAACTGCCAAACGATGTGAGAATGTGTGATTCTTACCGCAGGGGAAATTTGGGATATACTGACAGGGGTTAGGAAGGATTCTGCGACAAATCGTGCTCGAGCATTCAGCTTTGCTGTGTCAGTAAAGGAAAAAGATGGAATGGAAAACTATAAAAACGTACAAAGAGTTTCATTTCCGAGATTTCCTTATCTACTTCTTCCATGAACTGAATAATGAAATCGACTAGCTTATGTTTTAACATAGCCTCTGTGTGGAAATTGGTGATCAAGAACGAAATATCATATCCCTATTTATCCACTTAGTTACGTCCTGCAGTGTGGGATGTAATTTGCAATCTATGATTACCTTGACCGGTTTCCTTCTCAGAATAAAGAACGACTCGGCTCGTTGTGTTAAGAACCTAGTGAATTTATGGACTAGGATATTCTCAATCTCATCTGCTTGTTTTATACGGATGCTAACTCGAACACTGTTGACACTGGGTTCAATAAGGACCTTCTCATTTTCATTACGAGCAACAGTGAGTGGATTCAGAAGGACCTCCGGTGAGCTGGCAGCCTCAATCTCAGGAACGTTGTGTCTTTCTGACGTCTGCGATGCGAAGTTTGAAATTGCGAGCGCAGCTGTTAGCGATGATCGCACGCATTGGAGGTATGGCCGAAGAGACTGGGACTAGAGGGGCTCAGCACATTTCGACAATAGGACACAAGTACACAGCCCCTACCATGACAAAGAGCGGAGAGATGAAGTGTGGGGTATGCAAAGACTTTGTTGGTTTGTGATATCTGAATTGAGCTTTGGCTGGCCTTCGGATAATGAGTGGAAGGGTAAGATCAAGCTATATACATTAAGAAAATTAAAATTATGAGCTTCGTGCTTAAGGTGCAAGTTGGACTTACCTTAGAATGCTGGTTATATTTGATTTCATTCAAGGCGCCTGTAAATTGCAGCTTGTCCCGCAGCCAACCGGGGCCCCACTGTATTCTAGATAATTGTTTGCATGCTTTGCAAAGGCGCGGGTGTAGGTACACCGTACATATTATTGTCAGCGGGGAAACTTAATGACAGGCACCAAGTCCACGCAGACCAAGCTCAGAACTCATACTAACTTACCATCCTCCAGATCATTTTAGACCATGGCTTCGATTCCTGGTATGTGCACAAGTGGCTTTGTTGCAACAAAGTCTTGCTGACTCGTCTATTCCCAGTGATTGTGAAGCATTCAGGCAAACGTTACGATGTCGAACTCGACCCGACATCAAGTGGCGAGACCTTCAAATATCAGCTATATTCCTTGACCGGAGTCGAGCCAGAACGACAGAAAATTCTTGTGAAAGGTGGCCAGCTCAAGGATGACACGATTTTGTCTTCTCTCAACGCGAAGCCTGGACAAACCTTTATGATGATGGGTACTCCGTCTGAGGCTGAAAGCTCCGTTGGATTGGGGAGGCCAAAGGAAATAGTCAAATTTATGGAGGACATGACGGATGCTGAGTTGGCGAAATCAGAGGGTGCTATTCCTTCGGGGTTACAAAATCTTGGCAATACTTGCTATCTCAACTCCACTTTGCAGACTTTGAGAAGTGTCCCGGAGCTTCAAGCAGAACTCAAAAAGTACACTCCCTCTACGATTCCTGGCAGGGCGTCAGCTGGTTTGGCAGATCTCAGTAATTTTGGACTGTCGGGACTAGGTGCGACTATGGATCTAACTGCAGCACTACGGGACCTCTATAAGCAAATGTCTGAGACGCAGGATGGATTTCCCCCGCTGATGTTTCTAAACGCCTTGCGAACCACGTTTCCCCAATTTGCTCAAAAAGCAAGGGAGGGCCATGGGTATGCCCAGCAAGATGCTGAAGAGGCTTGGTCGCAGATCCTGACACAACTAAGAGAGAAGCTGAGGACCAAAGGCGCTAATGATTATGAGATATCTTTTATAGACAAATATCTTGCTGGTCGATTTACGTCCGTTCTCGAGTGCGATGATCCGGCAGCTAAGGAAGCTGGTGAGGTCCCTGTAGAAATAACCGATCATTTCTTGAAGCTGGACTGTCACATTGACAAGGATATCAACCACTTACGTGACGGTATTATTGCTGGTCTGCAGGAAAAGATCGAAAAACATTCTCCAGCTCTAGATCGAGACGCTATGTACACGAAGCGATCTCGTATTGCTCGTCTCCCTAAATATCTAACTGTTCACTTCGTGCGATTCTATTGGAAGAGGGAGTCTCAAAAGAAAGCAAAAATTATGCGAAAAGTTACTTTTCCTGCTGAACTGGATGTTGTCGAATTTTGCACAGATGAGCTTAAGAAGAGACTTATCCCTCTACGGGACAGGATTCGAGAGATTCGCAAGGATGAGGAGGACGCTGAGCGTACCCGCAAGCGGCAAAAATTGAATATGCAGGAAGAGAAACGCAAAGCTGACACTGTGGCGGGAACTGCCGTGGAACCGACTTTAGTCGAGGCAGAGGTTGGTGACAAGGATGCAGACGTGGCCATGTCAGTTTTCAAATCGGATGCGGAATACGAGGCTGAGAGGGCCGCTTCTCTCTTTGCGGCAAAAAAGGAGCTCTATTCACTGATTGATCATCAACTTGCAGCAGATGAAGGATCCAACATGTCTGGTCTCTATGACCTCCGTGCAGTAATCACTCACCAAGGACCAAGTGCTGACAGCGGTCACTACACAGCATATGTGAAAAAGCAGGGCCGTCTTGTGGAAGATTCTACGGCCCTCGGCAAGAGGCTTGAAGAGGATGGGAAGTGGTGGTGGTTCAATGATGAGAAAGTAACTGAGGTGGATGCTGAGAAGATTGAAACTCTTGCTGGGGGGGGTAAGTGTTTCCTTCGTGATGGTTATCTTTATGATTCCTTGATTTCGTGTTTGTTAACGCACCTCATTTTTCTAGGTGAATCTCACTCCGCATTAATCCTTTTATATCGTGCTATCGACCTCCCCACTGCAGAGGAGGCGCAGCAGTAGCTTCCTAACTCAACCGTCAGTCATCTTGATTCTTGGTCCTCTGATATTTTAAACTTGACCACAGCATATTTTACCTTCCACTTGTATTTCTCGAAGGCAGACAGGACGTTTTTAAAACCAAGAGCGAAAAGTGCAGCTATGCTATATCTTGGCTACCTACAGCCTACCCCTCATGGAAATCTTTGTATTGCTATGGATAGAAGCATTAAAGGGAGCAGTCAATCATGAGTTATGTGTACTTAAGCCTTAGAACATCCATAAAATCGTTCTCCGCTGTAAAGCCCAATTTTTTCCATTGAAATTGAAAAGTCAAGATTATCTATTTATGAAGATCGTCCGTATCATAATGCTGTAGTACATATCGTACATATCGAATTATACAGAAAAGCATAGCAGAATATGTACCTATATACCTATCAAGGCACGTGACCTGCTACATGTATGATATCTCACCTGGCAATCTTACATACAAGGGCCAACGCAGCATCCCTTTGTGTTTCTACAGCTAGCATCCATACTACCATCGTTTAGCCAGCAATATTAACCAATTATTTCAATTAACCAAAGCTTTGAATACCAAACGAACTACCTAGGGCCACTAAAGGAAGTATATCGCGAATAACAGCCCTGAGAATATTCTTATAAGGCGCAGTTTTCATCTCTAATATATGTATGTGACAATAATGTTTCGATCTCCAAGGAATATTCAGCCTCGCGGTCGGCTGCCGCAAAGTAGTAATCCGAGACTGCAACAGACGCTTTCATGGGCGGCTCGACAGCGACGTACGCGTTCCTCCATTTTGTTCAGCAGCTTCATTACAACGCGTACGGCATCTTCAAACTTGACGGGAAAACATCCAATAGTATGGCCGCGCCGGCTCCGCAGTCTCTTCTACGCAGGTATCTTTGGCGGTTTGGGTTTCTATTTGGGGAGCGAGTTAGCCAATAGAATGGCTCCTCCACTCGTCCCAGGAACAGAAGAAGATGTGCAGGAGATGAAACAAATACGTGATACTTTCGAATCCTTACCAGTCGTCAAAGAATTAAGAAGTGACCCGGCGAAATTTAGAGAATGGGAGGCATATAGTAGCTTTTCCGGGGCAGAGAAACAACTCAGATTGACGTCTGGAACTTTTAAAGGTAGTCGTGGATTAGCACTACAGGCAAGTCAAGTTTTCTCCAATCTTTGCTATCAAATTGGAACCTTGTTCCGGACCGCTTTTTCAATTGGCTTCTTTGATGTTGAACTAACGTGCGATTTTTATCAGAGGATTTTCTGGAATGAGAAGGAAAGGAAGTCTGCCAGCGTTATTTTCTTTGGCCCCGGTCTCCAAGGCTGGCCGACACTTGTGCATGGTGGTGTTCTAGCAACCATACTTGATGAAAACCTCGGTCGTGTAGCGCTCTGGAGTGTTCCAGCTCGCACCGGAGTGACAGCTAACCTTAATGTTAACTATAGGCGTCCAGTGTTTTCTCGCAATTTCTACACGGTGCATGTGGATTTGGATCGTGAGAGAAGCACTGATCGGAAAGCCTATGTGATTGGGGAGATCCGTGATTTGAGTGGTAAAGTCTGCGTTGAAGCAACTGGCCTGTTTGTTGTACCAAAGGGGCTCCCTCTCAGGCAACTTCAGGAGCACTTCTAGAGCTATCATACACTATTTCTTGGCCATGTCCACTAGTCGTCAATCCGCTTCCAATAATATCGTCAATCCCGAGGACTCTTGCCGAAGGTGGGAGCGGCCATGTACCTGAATGAAACTATTTTGTTCACTTGCCTGAGACTTGCACATTTGAAGGGGGTTTAGACTGAAGATGTTTACTGGAACCCTGCAGAATATATGATTCCGGACTGTCCTCATTCTTCTGGTCTTCAGTAGTGTTGATTATTTTGATTCTAAATAACAGACTACTGACATTTACTCAAGCCTACAGGCATAATTTCTGACTAGAACCCACCTACATTGTGTTGGGCGGGGGCTTTCTTTTTTCGAGCATCCATATCGGGGTTGAAGCTACCTGAAAAGCGCGATGAATAAAAAAAAGAAATATACACTGATATGGTGAGAAAGGTAATACAGAATAAAGTAGAATTGATTAGATCATATATATCATTCTGAAAATGTTGAGGAGTGTTATATGCAACATAAAGAATCCATTGTGACGCACAATGAATGCATCATCTTCATACGAATGGCGGAAGGTTTGTATACAAGATCGTACTCCGTTGACCATGTTGCAAAAAGACTGCGGAGATCTGGTGGGTGGGTGCGCTTATTCCTGTGACGTGGATGGTTCCTACCACGGGCAGGTAGAGCATGGCCAGGTCGAGGCAAGATATATGAATGGCAAAAAGACCTCCAAGGCAGGAGGGATTTGTATTGATTCTACCTGTCAAATATCAAAAAGTGATTTGAAGTAAGCAAACTCCACACGTGACGTATAAAACAATAGGGATAACGCCGTAAAGATATAGGTGGATGATTGGTTGGCTCCAACCACCCAATTTCCAGTCAGTTCCGCCATTTTTACCCGTGGAGGGCATCATGTTCTCTCATGTTTCTTCCAGAAGCTATCATCATCTCTTAAGTCATTGCATGGGTCCTAGTCCATTCTCTTGCGGTTTGTATAGCGGCTGGTTCATCCTCCTTCCATCGTTGCGCGACGTCATTCGCAAGAGGGTCATCAGGATTGGGAGCGCCGAGGAGGGCTTGAATTGATAAAAGAATGGTACGAATCTGCAACGCTGGAGACCAGTTATCTGGGAAAATGTTAGTGAAAGAGGCTCGTCCAATTTCTTTGAAGTTAGTGATTTGGATAGTGTCTCGTCCTCCATACTCTTTAATACATCAAGGCAAATCCGGCCTAGTCGATCAATATTCGGGTGATAGATCTTAGTCAGGAACCGAATTTTTGGAGGAGTCATCGGGTAGTCCTCAGGTAAAAATAATTCCAGTCGAAAGATGCCGCCTACATCAATATATCAACAATTAGACGCCTTCTCCCCTCCGCATTTCATAGCCTAGCCTTACCCTCATAGGGCGACTGAGACGGCCCATGGATAGTGACGTCGAAATACCGTAAATTGTCTTCATGCGGTACTGCATTAATGCCTGGGACACTGAGGCCACTTTTAGTTAATCATCAAGATAGTGTTGGGCAGCAAACTCACGGTTCTGCCATGAGACGTTCGGTCTCCTTCACTATTCTCTTGGGTAACATCATTTTGATAAAAAAAAAAACAATGACGGAAAACCAAAAACCCCAAAAAAAAGAAGAGAAAGGTCAACAGTCCTTAAGAAGCCCACTATGTAGGGTTGAATACAGAGAGTCAATCTCAACTCTCCAGTCCGGCCGGGCAAGAGAGGTGAAAATGAATCAGATTCAGAAGACGCGGGGTTGCGCCTAACTAGAATGATGTCCGGTCTAATCGGTATGTACCTGGGTACCCTATCATAGTCACCTCACTCCAAAAAGGAAGGGCTGAGTCGCTGACTTTACCCCCCAGCCTCTTGCAGGGAGCGGAGAGGGGTTTAATCCACTCAGGTATGTTTATAGCTACTATGATAGTATGTATCTTTATCTTATCATGACAGTCCAAAATGCAGATCTCGTGACAAGCTCCAATAGTAACTAGTAGGACGTTATACCTATTTCAACTTTAGTGTTAGCGCTACTGAGTTAGCGTTTGCGCTACTGTGTGCTGAGGTAATTCGTTACTTAAAAATCTCCACGATTTGACCAAGAGTTTGAGAGAGCAACTCCGCAGGCACGTTGTTGACAAAACATGACCACCTCCTCGTCCTACATAGGAGGGACTGCTGCATCATCCTGTCTCTCCGGACTGGAGACAGGTTTTTTTCGACGTCGCATCCACCTCTAGAGATCAAGATCTCTTAGCGCACTCTTACGGGCCGGTGTTGATGAAGAGGGAGAGGTACTTATTGCGTTCATGGGCATTCGCAAGTACAGCGCACCTGCTGACCTGCATGGCAACCGGGGCAGGCGTCCAGATGAGTCCGGTTGTGTATAGAGATGTCTGCTGCGGAAGTAATTTCCCCAGACAGAGCTGTTATCAACATGTCGGGCCCGACGGTGTCTTCGGCCTTCCAGAGCCCGACATTCGGGGAAGACGGCTCGTTCCATGTCAAGCAACCAGTAGGGTCGATGTCCATTTCGCCCTGTGGACGTGATGTCGTTCTTGCCTCGAAGGAAGGGCTGCATATCATCGACCTGGATTCCCCCTATTCTCCACCCCGCTATCTGCCACACCACACTCCTTGGGAGGTGGCAGATGTTCAATGGTCACCGTTCGCGGCGCGGGACTCGTGGGTGGTCAGTACCTCGAACCAGAAAGCGCTGGTGTGGAACTTGGACATGAAGACCTGGGAAAACTCGATTGAACACGTTCTGCATGCTCACTCCCGAGCAATCACGGACATCAATTTTTCGGCGCATCATCTCGATATGCTAGCCACTTGTGCAGTCGACAGCTTCGTCCACTGCTGGGATCTTCGGATTCCTGCACGGCCGGTCATTACTTTCTCCGACTGGTTCGCCG
Organism: Elaphomyces granulatus; assembly: GCA_002240705.1. Lineage (NCBI taxonomy): Eukaryota > Fungi > Ascomycota > Eurotiomycetes > Eurotiales > Elaphomycetaceae > Elaphomyces > Elaphomyces granulatus. The sequence goes on from NPHW01002196.1 coordinate 13,938, forward strand.
GTGCGACCCAGGTGAAATGGAACAGGCAAGATGCTCACATCGTCGCCAGCTCCCACGACAAGTATCTGAGAATCTGGGACGATCGGATGGGCTCTTATCCCATTAGATCAATCGAAGCGCACAGCACTAAAATCAATGGTATAGACTGGAACCGAATGCGCTACGGGGCGCTTGTAACATGTTCCCTGGACAATACCATCAAGTTCTGGGATTATACAAGTGAACAGGAGATACCCGAGCACACTATCAGAGCTTCATTCCCAGTTTGGCGTGCCAGGCACACACCGTTTGGGTGGGGCATGTTGGCGATGCCGCAGCGAGGAAACAGTGATCTCCATCTTTATAGTCGTCGGATTGGGGAATGGAGTCGTCCTATGGATGGCCTGCCTTTAATCCACAGTTTCCCTGGGCACAAAGGGCAGGTTAAGGAGTTCCTTTGGCGTCCGCGAGGAGCGATAGTATCTGGTATAGATCACAGAGAATTTCAGTTGGTGTCCTGGGGAACAGACAGGGAACTTCGTCTGCACCGAGTTGACCCTGATATTTTATGTGGAGTTGGATATGAAAAGGGAAAGCCATTTGTGCCGACGCTGAACATCACCCGCAAAGGCGCTGTGTACAAGACCTTCCGTGATGAACCACCCGAAGAAGAATTTGGCGATTCACTGGGACCAGAGAACACGGCTCCTTCCACCTCTCCATATTCAAGTCATCACCGTTCTCGGTTGAGTACAGGAATAGGTATGAATACCGTGTCAATGCCTTATGCTCGTGCGTGGATGCAGGGCATGGACTCAAGGGTTGGTATGCAAGGGAGAACGAATTTCAGAGCTGAGACGAATCCAATTTCGTGGATGCGTGGCGTGAAGATATCGGGCTGGGATATTGAAACTCTTGGGGATGAAATAACTCATGTTGGCGAAAAATTCACCAAAGTTGAGTTTGAATCCGTCGACGTCAAGCAACGAAGGGCTACCATTTCATTACATGGACCTTGGGGTGCAGAAGTAGCCTCATTATTCTTGAAGATTGACATCAAATTCCCAACAGAGTATCCTCGTGCCGCGGTCCCAATTTACAATATCCAGAAGACAGCCGCCGTGACTGATCAGCTATCGACGAAGATAAGCACAGAATTGCAAACCATTTCGGAGATTTACCTTAGTCGGCGGCGAGGATGTCTCGAAGGAGTCCTACGTTATCTCCTAGGAGAATGTAATCTAGAGGAGAGCATTGCATGGGTGTACGGCAGAAGTACCGAAGCTGCAAAGTTCATCGCCAACGATCTGGGTGAAGAATCAAGCGACGAGGACGAGGAAGTAGGCCAGTTTCGGGATCAGGATTCCCTTGGAATGAGTTCAGAATTACTGCGGCCGGTTAATGCGAATGCCATGGTCCCCGTCGCCAAGGCCTCTGGTGCAACTTGGAGCCGCGATGGCCGGCTTGTCTGTTTTTTTCCACCGAAGAGAGATCGGTGCACGGTGCTTTTCAACTCACTTGGTTTTAAGGAGGTCACTAGATTGCCAAGAAATGAAAAGGTCTTTGAAGGATTTGGGCGTTTGCAGACAAGCTCACCTGGACGGCAAATTGCTACGGGCACGGGACTAACAATGGCGGCTACGGACGACGGTATGTCGGATGATTCCGATGATGTTTCCACTACATCTTCCAGTTCATCTAGTTCATCCGACATCGTATGTGGTTTACCAAGCAGGTTTCAGGTACCTCAGACATGGCGTAATGACGGCAGTCTCGGGTTGTATCGATCATCACGATCTGCCGGCAACTCACAGCGCTCCACAACCGGTGCCACAGCAAGATCAGTGGATTCTCCGCACAACGTATTATCCATTCACAATTTTAGTAGTCTACTGCCAGCGAAACGGGAACTAGCAACTCGATATCGAATTTTTGGCAACGGTGCGGACGTATGTGGACATAATGCTGCAGTAGCTGCCGATGCGGGATGCTGCCATCTTGCTCAAGTCTGGGATTTATTGAGGTTGATACTGCTGAACAAAGATGTTCAATCCGATAACGATGTTACTCCTCCCCTGCGACGGGTTAAGGTAAATATCAACAAGAAAGACAATGCTATTAATTCCAGCCAAGACCATCACAGGAAAAGAATATATCATAAGGCTACAATATTCAACGATATTCATTCAAGCGGACAGTCTGTGGGCGGTCTCTGGCTCGTTCCCGCCTTCTTTGACCACTTCGACCGCATTGGTGACATGCAGATGCTAGCAATGCTTTCATGCATATTCCACGAGCAATGCCTCAGGCGGCACTCCCTACGAAAGGAGAATCGGAGAGACGGAGAAGCCTTTGGGCAGCAAGGGCCGCCGCAATTTGCAGTTGATTGTTTTTCGACAAGCAAGAGTAAATCTCACAGCGTCGCCAATGTCACAACAATCTCAAGGGATAGCTATACCACTCCTGCTACGCATAGTCCAGGTCCACTGACAGTACAATCACACAGCTTATCCACTACTCCGCATTCCGCTGGCAGTACACCTCCGATAGCTTCTCGTCCAATGTCGGCAAGAAGACCTCAAGCCCACTCTCTTTCAATATCCGGTTCTCCCGACCATCCCTCTATTATCCGAAATGGTTCTGGTTTTGGAACTGCTCTTGCATCCTCGCTATCTCGCTCTTTTACATTTGGCCGGTCATCATCCTCTTCACCACCGGCAAGTGGCAATGTTAAAAAGAAAGCTAGTCCAAATGGGAGCACTTCAGCCGCTTCCAGTGGGTGGACCGCCAGCGGGCTCCTTGGAAAGGCCGTTTCAGTAATTCCTGATTACCTGGCAGTATCTACTACCTTAGCATCCCAAACTCATTCGGATACCGGAAGCGAAAAACGGCAAGCCCCAAAAACGCCTATCAGGGCCAGGGTATTGTTGAAAAATGAAGGCTCGTTCGATAACGAAGAGCATTGCCTCAGTCCTTTTATTGATGAGAAGAAAGATTGGCTTTATCGATCTTACCGTGGTGCATATGCCGACTTATTGTTTGTCTGGGGACTACCGGTGGAGCAGAGCGAAGTTCTTAAAATTGGCAGTTTTAGTGATAGATCTTCCGATGTACGTCTTGGTCATTGGAGCCATCGCGCATCCCATTTTTCCATTCCAGCCCCTGACCACGAGGCAATTCCGCCTTCTATACTTGAGTCACAAACCAGCGGGTTGGACATCCAAAGGCACTGCCTGCATTGTGGTATTGCTCTCAACCTGTCCGTTTTCTCGACATCAGCCAAGAAAGAGCCCCTGACGAGGGGGAAAATCAATGCGCGTGTAGCGCCTACCTGCCCTAATTGTAAAGCGGGACAGGCTTTACCTACAAAACTTCCCTGTGTCATCTGTGGTGAGGCTGTCGATGGGATGTTCATTCCCTGCCTTAACTGTGGACATGTTAGCTGTTTTGCATGTCACCAACAATGGTTTTTCCATAAATCATCGAACACATCTTGTGACGGGGGTGCACCAGATGAACTGAACACTAGTGATGGGAACCTGCCATTGTGTCCTAGTGGCTGCGGTTGCAATTGCTCCGAGCATGAAGTTATTGATGTTCCCATGCCACCTAACCCTCTTCGGACTGGGCACAGAAGCACAGCCTTCTAGACGGGAATCATATTGAGGGCTCCGACGCTTCAAGCCATGTAGTAGTACGTACGATACCCTAGCTTTTCGATGTTTCATCATATCTTCTTGGTTCTTGCATCCAAAGGGGCGTTTCGTTTCGACAGTGGGGGCATTAGGATGCAACATTTAGGATGGGATGAGTGAATGACCTGTCATGCTGTTTGAATATACAAAATCCAATTCGAGCAATTGGTTGGGCTTGCGTATGAACGGGTTGTACATAGGTTACATAATGATAAAGATTTGGTAAATTTAATCACTGCTATACATACACATGCATCAGAAATGTTCCTTAACATAGTATGTATCTCTCAGTTATTATGTATGATTGGGCAATCACCAATATGACATTGCTATCTGGAAAGGGAGGGTAAATTCCCACAGATTTTGAAGCAGTTTTCTTTTAAGTAATACATAATTCTCAGAAATTCCATCATCGCCTATGTTGGATCTTTTACCTATGTAAGGTAGACTCTGTGTACCTAGAATTAGATAAGTTAAAAAAGAGTGTAAAATTGGCAAATTTGCAGTGAAGTATGTCAGTATGACATGACCAGATGTACAGATCATGATGGAAACTTGAGACAAAGGGACTGATTTGCATATTATTAATAAGTTAGTATTCCGCTGTCATACGGTAGACATATGATAATATGTAATAGTATGAATTAGACTGCTATAGCACATATCGATCGAAGGAGCCCGCGTCAACTTGAAGCGCAAGGTGCAGGTTACCAAATCTGGATCATAATCTAGTGGACCACTGCAGGTTATGAATTTCAAGGCCACGATGCTTGAAGGATAGTTGGGCAATCAATATGTCACGGTAGTAAGGATCCCATCAATGCATTACCACCGCAACATGGTCGTCCATGTACTTCTTAATATTTTTCATTGCACAGGCAGCTATGATTGCCACCACACCGAACGCGATGCTTGTGATATACACCCATTTCAAGCTCTCCGAGAATGCAATCTGGCCAGCCTCCACGACGATGTCGTACGCAGTTTGATTCCCAGCAATCCCAGGAATTTGCTGCAGGTCATCCAGCAAGGAGAGAGATGTGAGACCGATCGCCTTTTCGATATATGTCGCATTTGTGATGTTGAGCTCCACTTTCATGGCGCCGCCAATGTAATATATAGCATTAGCGGTGAATTTGTTGACGTAGACATTGTAGTAAATCGCGTAACCGATGCACCCTCCCAGGACACGTATGGAAAGAGTCAAGGCTGTGACTGTGGCAATGAGGTCCTGAGCAGTAATTTAGTGGGCTTCAACTGTAATCGTTCTCCTTTCTGTCCCGGTTGGGGTCTACGTCTCATATAATCTGGAAGACAAACTTACGTCAGGGCAAATGATCGTAGAAACGACGGAAGGAAGGATGAGGATTCCTCCGATTCCAATTCCGTCGGCAAATGAAATGGCCAACACCTGGTTCAAATTATCGGCTCGGGCAATTGAAAGAGTCCCGCAGCCTGAAATGGTAAGCATACTACCAGCGGGCCACGATTGGATAGGAGGCAAAACTTACCGATAGTCATCAAACAGCAACACGCGACCATCAACTCCCGAGTGCGACCCTGCAAGTAACTTAGAAGCCATAGTGTCGCGATCGCTCCAAAGATGAGTCCAAATGCAAAAGGTAGGCAGCGAACTCCCACTTGGATAGGGTCGTGTCCATAAACATTAAACGTCTCGCTGGGCCAAAACATTACAACAGAGTAGAAGTTGGCCCCTGAAATGAAGGTGATAAGGAAAGTTAGGCTCAGGATTAGAGGTTCTACCCCCAAACGCGTGGGCACTATTGGATACTTCGCGCCATAGAGCTCCCACAAAACGAAAAGGGTGAGAATAAAAAATCCAAGAAGTAGCTGGACTAGGACTTGAGGCGATGCCCATTTATACTGTATTAACAAAGACGTCAGTCGGTATAAATCGAGCAGTCCATTCAGTGCTTTTGTCTGCTTCACATACTTGGTATCCACCCATCTGGATGGCAACTAAGACAAGCGTCATGCCCGAGATACTCAGGAAGCCACCGAGGTAGTCGATGCGGGAAATTATTTCACTCTTAGACAACCCTTTTGAGTTGATGCGAGGCGGAGGAAAATAGAACAAATATGTTATCAGAAGACCCAGTCCGTTCCACCCCCCAATTACAATACCAACAGAACGCCAGTTACTGTATTTTGTAATGAGCTGACCCCATAAAACGGACGGAACGAAAAATATAATGCTTAAGTTGAGAAGCGCAACATAGGTTCCACGCTTCCGGGTCGGTGCCAACTCAGAGGTTGCAGCCACGGCTGTCAGTTCACAGATACCAGCGCCGGCTCCAGACAACGCCATACCAACTATAGAGAGAGCAAACAATCATCAGATGACCTTCATATCAAAAGCAACTTGGATAGAGAGCCTCATACTAATGAAAATAATCATCGACTTGGCCGTGCTAGAAACGACAGTACCGACACAGATCAGAGAACTGCCCGCAATGGCAACGTATCGTCGACCAAGCAGGTCAGACAGATAACCCACGAAAGGACAAGTCGCGGCGAGAGCCAGCAGATTTGCAACGGCCTAAGGAAGACATTAGTCGGCCGAAAAAAATCAAACGGCGAGATCTGCGTAACCCACAAACCAGACGTATATGTCGGTTCCTCCGATGTCGCCATAGACATATGGCGCTATGCCGGCTACATGATAACTGTCAAAGGATCGAACCGAATAAGGGCGATCCATGGGACTCACCAAACAGATATAGGGGTATCTGGCTGCCGGACAGCAGCATGGACAGTGCTATAAAGCTCATGAAACGACGAAATGTCATCTATTCGATGTTAGTGTGATGAAAAGAGACATCTAGCATCTTCAATATCATCCGAGTCATGATCACGACCTAGTAGTAAGTGGTCCTGTCCAGCACACAACAGAGAAAGATAGTAAAACTAGAAAGACATACTGGCGTTTCATGGCTATGGTCCTCGTCATCACCATCGATCCTCAGACCATTCTTATCTAGACTGGTAGTACTTTCTTGTAGCTGAGGCGCCTTCTCCTCATCATGCTCACCAGGAATTGGACTGGAAGGCTTGTTAAACTCCATAACAGTGCTCAATTCTCCGTGTTCCTGCGAAATTAATGATAAAAAACCTGCCAGAGACAAGATACAAGATAGGCCGTCCCCATCCATTGCAGGGACATATCCGTATGATATATCTCCAGTCTTAGACCCAGTTTCACGCCGGCAATCAGCGCACCAATTCTGCAGCAAAGTTCTATCCATGCTAATAATAAATACATTATAAATAAACTTATTAAATAACTGGTAAGCACGTGGCCATAAAGCCCTCCCCTCCCGTCTTTGACCGTTGCGGGGAAATTTAACGATAGGGTACCCTTGGAAAGCTTTCCAAGGTTACAAAGGCAGCCTCACTACTACCGAGGGTGGCATATCCATGGATAGGTATGTTCCAAACTAGAAGCGCATGGAACTCACTCAAGCTTTTTTTTTAAAAAAAAAAACCTTACTCTGATATCGGCCTAGCTACATAGACAAAGGTCTGATCTGATACATGGAATATATAAATAAAACTTAGGTAGCTAGACAAAAACTCGGCCTAGGGACCCCTAACCATTTTTAAAAGCCATCCCCATACTCAGAGGCCCTAGAAGGGCGCCTTTATCCGACAATGTGCATGCATGGATCTTCTCTGTCTGATGTTGCCATTGACGTTGCTATGTAACCAGCGACAGGTTCCACTCTTCTATCATAGTACATATCGAGTGGGACTATCGGAGTCTCAAGAATAAGTTGAGAATGAGCCAATAATCATAGCACATACAATTATAATTAATTGCATTACAGATGTAGCTATATAGAACGTTCCCGAGGTGACAGGTCGAGCGAGTTGCAATTGATGTTTTCAGAGCAAACAAAGTTCTACAGCATAACAACTAATGTTTATCCAATATTTATTGCAATTGCCAATGGATCGAAAGAAATTCAAATATCTTTATTAAAAACCCATGAAGGGTCTCGACTCTCGAAGCAACACCCAGTATGTACATTAGAGATGAAAGTGATACATACCTGCAAAATTCAACAGCTGCCAAGAACCTTGTCTTGAAAGGGCTGGTCATACCTACAATGTAGTAGTCATGTAGTAGTAGTATTCATACCTCTAATTATTCGCTACCGATTTATGAACAAGGAAAAACAACCACTCTTCGGTATCCGCGAGAAGGAATTCGCTGCCCATAATTTCTTCCGCCGCTTCTATGTAGAGTATTTGATGAGGCATACTCTACTATATACCCCAACAACATATGGAGATCATATGAAGCTTATTTTCAGCTAGTAAGTGAAATGATTCCTTTCGGAACCGAAAAGTATTTATTCAACCAAGATAAGAAAAAACGATGAAAGTTTATTGGTGCTGCTGGTCAGGCAGGATCCTCATCGCAATGCCACCCTTTCTTATTTAAGTTGATAAACCTCGCCACCGAGCTGCTAAGCATCCTGCCTTCCCCAGACCTGATAACAGAATGATCTTGGGATGTGCCTGCACCCGAACCGAAGTAATTGGATTGGATTGGATTAGATGTGGATGTGGATGGATATCCACTTATTTTTTAGTTA
>NPHW01002198.1:1032-33768 GCA_002240705.1 Elaphomyces granulatus
ACATGACTTTGGCCATCCCTGATACATCAAGAATATCGTCTGGCGGCAGGCATTGGAGGGTTAGTTTTGTAGATATCGGTACATAGGCTTTCATCGATAAACCATAGACCATATTGCTCCTCTTCTTCCCTTGCCTCGGTAAACTTAGATCAAGTCCAGTGCGGACTGTGCGGCTAAACAGTAGTTTCGACTGAGGATGCTGGCGTTCCCCGGCATCACGCTCCTTTTCAGTCTCTTCAGTGAATAGGCGTGCCTAATAATTGCGCCCAATGTCCTCCTCATGGAATTGTCCATGGGCCACACACCCCTAGTATAATATATATAAACGACATTATCGTAATATATGTTAATGTTAATACATACGGACACCTGAGAGTCGAAGGAAGACGAGTACATAGTCATGACCACCACCCAGGGGGTTATGTAGTTATTAGTGTGTGTGCTGCTGTCCAGGGGCAAAAAACAGCTTACGATCAAAACCTAACCTCACCTCACCTCGAGCAGTCCAATCATATTTCTTTCTTTCTCGCAAGCAGAGGAGAGAGGAGAGAGGGGAGAGAGAAAGAGAGGGGAGAGAGAAAGAGAGAGAAAGAGAGAGAGAGAAAGAGAAAGAGAGAGAGGCCTTCTCAGTCAACCAAGTATGATAGGTACTCTCCGACTGTCAATGTCATTACTAGGAAACATCCTTCAAAGAAAGGGCTGGAAAAAAATAAAATAAACCGTAAACGAGACGCTCGCCAGTTAATGATTTCAGAAGTTAATGAAATGCTCAACAAGAGAGAAAGAAAAGGAAAAAATCTTTACAGATACACAAAGAGAGGTACAAATTATGTGGAGTGTCTGCGTACATGGGTCGCATTACTTCATCTCCTTGCCAACGCCGCCCAGACACGTAGCGATGTCTCACTACTATCCAAGATGGTGCTAGAAGCAAGCAAGTGAGTCCAGTTCCGTTCACCGCTTCCCTTTTTTCTTTGCGGCCACCACCTTGAAGGCTGCATTGCTGCTGTCATCATCCTTGTTAGGGTTCGAAGAACCCTTCTTGGCCACTTCGCTCCACCCACCGGACGCACTCTTCGGTTCTGCTGAAAATGTACTGGTGTTCACGGGGTCAACGATGCCTTTGTCAGCAAGTTTGCGACGGCGAACAAATTCCTCGGCAAACCGTCGCCCATCAAGGGTCTGGGAGCTAGCATAGACGCAATCGGAAATGATCTCCATTTCCGCAGGCAAAAGCAGCAATTGCTGGACAAAATCATCCACTGTTGGAATCTGTCAGTCATGGCTCCATGTTCATTAGAAATAGGTCAAAGCAAAAATGTTTTTACCATTGATGCCGCTATTAAGTCCTCTTCCAAGAGACATCTTTGCCCACTTCATCAATTCTTCAGCGGCTCTGTTGAGATTGGAAGCTGAATTGTTAGTCACAGGGACACGCGTTGCCACAGGCCTTGATTTGGTCACCTGCGTGATTGGCAGGCCTCCACTGGTTGAGCGAGGTCCTAGAGGAGTAGTAGATGATGGTTTGGGCTTCCCACCGGCTCCAACCATGGTCCAGGCGCCGGAAGTTGTAGGCTGAGCAGCAGCTTTGCTAGCAAGGTCAGCATACCGTTTTCCTGCAGACGTCGCCGCCGAGATTACGGCCGCAGATTGTGCAGCAGCGGCAGCAGCCAGACGCTGTTTGCGAGTCTCCTCTTCTTTTTGAATTTGGGCGAGAGTCTTCTTCACAGGTTGATTAATTGTGGCAGCTTGTGTTTTGCTAGCAAGAGGCTTTGACCACACCGAGGAACCTGTCGACCCAGGAGTAACAGGAGACCCTCCACTGGCCCAGTTAGCTGTCGAGGGGAGACCTGGCGAAGACAGCTGCGCCTGGCTGAGGCGCTCCTGTTCAGCCAGAAGCTGTGCCCGGCGAGCAGCAGCAGCATTTTCTTCTCGCTGGCTAGCTTTGCGAGCCTCGGTCTCCTGGATTTCCTTCAGTGAAGGTCCTTTGGGTGCCTCGTTTGGCTCCTTAGCCCAAGGAGCTATAGACGTCGTTGGTGTCTCAACTGGCGTCTGGCTCTGGGATCTTGAAGTGGCAGCAAGCGCATCTGCAACATTCTGTCGACTGCGCTGTGCTGCAGGTGCTGGGAGTGGAGAATCTGAGGGAGGCGGTGGGAAGGGATGTGACAGGCTGCCGTCGCCCTTTGTAACCCATGCCGATTCAACCTGAGATTGCCTTAGCTGTTGTTGCTGTTGTTGCTGTTGTTGCTGCCGCTGCCGTTGTTGCTGCTGTTGCTGCTGTTGCTGCTGTTGCTGCTGTTGCTGTTGCTGCTGCTGCTGTTGCTGCTGTTGCTGTTGCTGCTGCTGTTGCTGTTGGATTTGCTGCTGTTGCTGGACAGACGCGGCCTGTTGAAGCTGTAAAAGTGAAAGAATTGGTTCATTACTGGTTGGAGTAGCATGACTCTCTTGTACTTGTTTTAGGGGACCTGTAATATCTGAGGCTTTTAATTCGTCACCATGCTGCGGAACGGCAGAAGGAGGGTGGCTTGGAAGACCTTCACCCCCTCTTACCCCAAACTCTTCATCTTGTGACCTTAGAGCATGGAATTGACGAAGACGCTCATCACGGGCCTGTTGTTCGAATATACTTTCCGGATGTGTCTGGTCATACTGCTCTTGTTCCTGCTGAAGGCGAGCCCGATCTTGTAACAACGTCGATACCTGCTGGGAATGCAAAAGATTGTCATGCTGACGAGCTGCAAATGTGGACTGGCCGGTATAGGGGAAAGGACCGGAGCGATTAACGTTGAGACGATCAAGAAGCGCGGGGAGTTCGTCTTGGGCACCTATTAAATCTGCACCACCAATCATCTGCGGACCAAGACTGGGGAGCGTGTTCTGTCTTAGTGATGTATCGAAGTAGGTCTGAGGCGGCTGAATAGGGCCTTGAATTGGCGACGGTTGATAGCCCCCAGGAGACGTAATACTTCCGTAGCTCGGTTGGCTGTGTAGGCTGTGTGCACTAGAATGGTGCTGAAGTTGATGAGGGTGAATTGTGTGCGGTGCACCCTGCAATTGGATTTGTTTCATCAACACTTGTTGCTGTGCAAGATGTTCCTTTTGCCTCGCCATGAGAAACTGCTCCTCTTGTTTCCGTCTTTCCAAGGCATTCTGCTGCTCAGCTGTTAGAGTGGTCCCAAAGGTAGGGAAACTACTTGCAAATGGTGGTTGAGCAGTCCCAGGCTGTGAGCCTGTACCCCAAGGCCCGGTTGAATTAGGATCAGGGCCATGTGGAATTCCAATCTGGGGTACTAAGAAGGGCTCACGAGAGTTTCCGATGCGCCGAACAAGTTGCGCTAAGGGCTCGAACTCCGGATCTTCAAGTTTCTTGACTTGCAATTCAGCAGTGAAAAAGCCGGCCTTAAACCAATCATGCATCTCCAAACCAGACCAAGGACCCTGAATGTTGCCTTGTGGATCTCGGTAGATCCAGCGCATTCTATCTGGCATTACCATCGTGCGCTGTTGAGCAGCTGGCATGGAATTCGATCCAGAACTGCTGCTTGACTGGGCTTGACTAGATTGAATCCCATCTGCTGAAGATGTCATGATTGGTATTGAACTGGCAGAAGAAGAGACCGGCGCTTGTGATGACGGCGTGGAGACCGGAGGGTTTGCTTGATTTTGCTTCTCCGCCAATAGAATATCTTCACGCATTATCAGCAGGCAGTCCAATGAGAAAAGAAAGAGAAAGCATAAAAAGTGCGTTCAAAAAAGGCGGCAGCCACGGGATGCCTAGCCTGAAGAAACAATTGGTTCTAAAACACATTTTCTGGGGAGACCTACCCGATTGTCTATTAACTCCTTCTATTCCGATAGAATCCTGCCGTACTTGGTCACCTTGCATTTGTTCCTGCATCATAGCTGGGAACAAAGAGCCCATTTTGCTAACCCTGCCAATGCTGCCGGTATTTGGGACGCCCTGGGAGCCTAGAAAGCCTCCTCCTCCAGGCAGTGTGACTAGGCTCGGGGATTGAATATCTGCCATAGTCCCGAATATAGATTCACCAAACCCAGAGAAACCAGATCTCTCCCGGGTTGGCGTGCCCAGACCTCCACTGGGAGACCAACCGCTTGTACCGCCAAGGCTAGAAACACCACCGAGTCCACCGAAATTGGAGAAAGTCCGTCCAGGCCCCGTACTGGATGTCTGACTTCGGTCACCCGTTGCGATATCCAAACCCGAACCACCTCTTCGAATAGACCCAAACGGAGCAATGCCAGAATCTTCATGAAGTCCACTAAGTCCGGGAAGGTGGGTGCGTTGAACATCCGAGCCGTCGGTTTCGACATCATCTACATCCGCTTTTTCACCATGGGAGCTTTGATAAGGATTGGTATTCGTCGGGCTGATAGGTTCCAGGCCTTGGAGATGACTGGGGAGATCGTGGGGGTTTTCACGGCCCTGTATCAGTTCACGAAAGCCAGGAACGCTTGCTGTCAAGCCAAAAGCCGAAAATCCGAGCTGTTCGACCCCCTGGGGAGAGGGCCCAACATCTTGAGTGCCCCCGAGAGTGGCACCCCTGTCGTGTGCTTCCTCTCCAAATGGATTTGTCTCACTGCGGGAACTTCGAGTCCTGACAGGCTTGCCCCAAGGCGACTCCGACCGTTCATCGCTTTCGTTCTCGGAGAGTTTTTCGAGACTTCTCTGGGAAGACTTTTCTTTCACGGAGGCACCAAGATCTTCAGAGCTATCCTTAGATAGAAGGCCTTTGAACCTGCTTTCTCCACGAACGCTCCCAAACCCAGGTCGCTTCTCAACAGGAGGTTGGGCATGGGTTGAACCAAGTGAAAAGCTGCCAAAGGTTCCCATTGGTGAAAAGTTTGCCGTATGAGATGCCGAGGGCCACGGTGATGTTGACCCGCTTACCCCTGCACTGACAGGATTGGTGGAACTGCGCCTAAGAGAGCCAAATGATGTGGACGCCTCCGCAGCGGTATCCCGTCCAACCCCTTCTTTTTCTCTCTCCTTATCCTCAAGCTTGGTATTTGAACCAGAATCACGAAAATCAGTCTTACGGCGCAAAAGAGAAGGGGGAGGTGTAGTAGTGCTAGGCTCGTCACGAAAAAAACGAGAACCACCCGACGTGGGGGACAAAGGATGGCTAATGGAGTCAGTTGTTTCGCGACGCCTCGCGCCGAGGCGGGCAGAGCCTGGAGAGGATGTATTAAAGGAGCTAAGATGGCCCTGTGAGTGCGAAACAGAACCTTTACGCGCTGCCGTCCCACTACCGGAAGAATCCTTAGACGTGCCGGATGGAGGAGGCTTCAAAGGGGAATTGACCGCGGATGAAAATAGCTATACTCTTAGCAATGAGCTCACAATCACAGGGCTAGAAGTGCGAACCTCTTTCTCGTCATCAGTCATATCCAGCAGACCTAGAGGCACAAATTGTCCTTCGTGATCCCAACACACATCGGGGCCCAGAGAAGAATCCTTGTGATCTTCACGTTTGCCCCAAGACCCATTTATCGTCATCGCTTCCTCGTGCGGATTCCAATCTGCCACAAAAAAGTCTGAGACATCCCTTCCTAAATTTCCCGCGTCCCGTTGGTTTCTATAAATGCCTAGGAGTTGCTCTTTGGTATACCGGCTTTCGTTGTTGCCGGAACCGTTTCGCGAGACGCCTGAATGATAATTTGAATTCAAGTGAGGAGGAATATAAGTACCAGAGGTCGGGGTGGACGCGGATATGGGCTGGTTGCCATCGCGATTATGAGAAGTACCTGTAGCAACTGACGGACGTCGAAAGGTCTGCGTTGCCCCGTTCATTCGAGATCGCGTCCTTCACCAAGACCAGCTCTGGTCAGCAAGGAAACCGAGAAATAGAAACAGGGCAGCAACAACGAGAGCCCCATGAATAGGTTTCCAAAAGAAAACACCAATCCTGAGAAGAAAAGATCACGAAACGGATCAAGTGGTTCCTACCATTCTCCACCAGGTCCATCCCTCTTGCCAAGCAAGTCCTGGGTGTTGCCAGCAGCGGCCGAAGCGAAACTCGAAGGGAGTGGTGAAGGCATTATGCTGACAATGGATGGTATTCACCTGTCTAGAAACACGACAAAAAGAGCTCAGAGACACGGTTTCTTCGCGGTGGAAGACGACACGTTAAAGCAAAGGTTGATTTGGCACCGCACGCGGCAATAAGACTGTGGATGCGGAAAGTCGTCAGAAGGGAGTAAGTCGAAGCTGCAATTGAGAGCAGTGAGCGAGCGATCCTATAGAATCAATGTAAGACGAGATGTGGAATTGAGGTGGAATCCAGAGCGCAAGACGAACAACGTTGAGATCAGAAGATCGGGACGAAAGTTCCTGGCAGAATTATTCAAGGAAAAAAAAGGGTTGTAGCGAATTAGCGGTGCTGTGAAAATACCACACACAAAAAGCGCGGTGGAAATCACCTGACTCTTCTTGGATCAAAGATACATTGTGTAATTTTTAATAAAATAGATCAGCGCAAACGCAAATGCAAACTGATAAATAATATGCAGCTATGATATTTACTGATATATAGATACAATCAACGATTACTCTGTGCAGGCTGTATTTATGCTATAGATGTTATCTATATATTTTCCTCTATACATACTAACATACTACAATAATAATGTAGTATAAAAGTTATTTCTCGAAAGCATAAACATACTCCATACTTTAAATGACGAAATTTACCGCTGCTCATGTGGCATTTTAGCGAGAATGATAATCCACTAGTAACCGCCAGTTTTAACTTACTAGTGCGAAGATAACAACGCCAACCGCTTTTGATGTGTCATCTTTTTCATCGTCATGGCTACATCGGCATGGCTATAATCACCGGTTTGATACTCTACATGTCATTTGCAATTTGCAACCCGAAATTCTGCATCTCCCTCTTTCGATGGTTTGGTCTTTTTCTTTCATGGCTACTATGGACGAAATATATAAATTGAAGCACCAGTGATGAGATGGGATGGGTATGTAGAACAATCAACCTGCGCTGTTACTATCATACCACCCCATACTATTCCCTTAAGTGCCTAAGTGCCTGCAAGCTTTCGAATATGCCAGCTTTGAATTTCGTGCCTGATGCTATTTGCCAGACATCAGGCTGCACTTCCCGTTTCGTTTCTTTTCGTTCTTCCGATGATATATTATTATTACCTACTATGTACCTAGGGATGTACTTGCAGCTTTTATCGACAAGCGGATTTCCCAAGGTCACATGGCCCCATCACCAATGAAGCGCGCAAATCACTATGCAATGCTTTTCTTATATCTCGGGCAGTTTCAATAATGGATCTGGGAACTTGTTCCTAGGCCGACACAGACACAGCATCATCTTGGCATTTCTTTCTCTTCTTCGTTTACTCCCGAGCGGCTCATCCGTGTCTCATCTTTCACTAGGCCAGGCTATCCCGATATTCTCGTTTTGGTGACATTGGAAAGAGATAATCAGTATGACCGGGCAGACTCGTAGAACACATGCTCTAACTGACATGTTATTCATTGGCAACCGTGATTCCAATTCAAAAACAAAGCCCTAGTCCTAATGGCAAGTATGTTGTACGTTTGTCAGGATTGCATGCAGGGGTTTTCAAGGTTGTTTATTACAGGACTACAAAAAGACCTTCAAATTTTGGTTGTTCGCATAGCATCTTCATATATGCTGCCAACGATCAGGTCCGATACGCCATTCCCTGTGGAAACCCTTTGGCCATTCTACTCTTCAACAAGTCTTTGGAACCTTGCCAGGTGAAGCCCAATTTCCATGCATTAGACCCTGAAACTCAATGTCGTGAGGCTGGGTAAATATCATAAGTTTGCAAGTATGATAGTATTGACATCCTACTGACAACCCTTTTACAGTGCAGTGTCTGATGTACTTTTACCAGTATGAAGGTTCATCTGTTAGAATGCCCTACAAATATCACTTCAATCCCTTAAGCTTGGACTGGGAAGAGATGAAAATGTCACTTGTTGTCCATCCGCCCTGCTTCAATTGACAATTTGTGTTTCTATTGCCCCGTATCTTGATGTCCATGGTTCCTTGCACAAGAGCATTATAAGCATTAAGGCCCACCTGGATACTTGTTGTAATTCTGAGCCCATGGCTTGTTATTTCTGTTGAACGCAGCCCCAGACCATAGGATATTAGCCATTTGCAATTGTCTGCTCAGAAAGCTCATCTATCTTCCAATTCCCCCAACTTTCCAATTGTTGTCAAAGCCCAATGCAAAACTCAGGTACTGGAAGGTCGCCACAGCAGATAACCTTGGAATAATGACGTCTCCGCATTGGAACCCAAGCTATCTCTGCCTTTGTTTACAGCCGATGAGCGGGTTGTACTAACTCATGCAGATGGCAGTCTTTATATTAACTATTTCTGAAGTTCGTTGCCTGCTGAATCCATATAAGGGTTAGAACATTGTCCAGACAAGGCAATCCAATTGATATGGACAAGAAGAAAGGATATAACGTCTCCTAGAATTCCCCCTTAGGTGACAATTCAAGCCATTTGTCAGCGAGATCGATATCGCCCTGTCGGCATTGCCATGTCATGTAACACAAAGTCATTTGTATGTACGAAAGCGACGAACATATTTTAGATCTTCGCTATGGCATTGGAACTAGAATTCGGTTATCAGGGGCTGCTGTATTCGTCTAAGTTCTAATGCCTATTCTACCTCGATGACCAACAACTTCAAACAATATGCATAGTTATAAGGTGTGATGACACATGAGCCGAGGTACATAATGGATCATTATTGACCTTAACGCAAGGCGGGGTCCATGCCAACAAAGTTCATGTATCTGTTCATATTTATTTCCTACAAAGAGTTGCTACAGGGCGTTGTTTCTCTGCCAATTGTTGCTTGCTTGACGAAGTGCAGCAGGTGAGTTTGATTTTGATTTTTTTTTATTGCTAAAAAAAAATATTGGAATGTCGGTGAATGTTGGCTTTTGGCCCCAGGTTTTGGGTGTACATATTGGGAAAGGATCATTTAGACGGGTTTATCTGGATTCATGATTGGAAATAGATGAATGAGCTGTTCATGATATTTCGTCCATTTTCTGTTTCTGATTGGACTGACTTTTATATATAGGCATGTGTTTACACAATAAATGTATATAATCCACCATGCAAAAGTCTATAATTCTCTCCACCGTTGATGGCAAACCCGGAAAGCCGGGCCAAGTTTATTATCCAATTGTTCAGCATTCTATTCCGCGGCCGACGCCAGATGCCAACGAACTGCTGGTCAAACTCACTGCTGCCTCACTAAATCATCGCGACGTGTTTCTCAGGCAGCATCTATATCCCGGCGTGGCATTCGACTGCCCTCTGGGTGCGGATGGTGTTGGGATCGTGACAGCGGTCGGACCACATGTCAGAGATCCGCAAAATTGGCTGGGGAAACGTGTTATTCTGAACCCAGGAATTGGATGGAGAGACTCGCCTGATGGCCCAGAAGATCCTACGGGATATAAGATACTGGGTGGAACAGGGTTTTATCGCAAGGGGACTTTGCAAGAGCTGATTACGATCGACGAGTCTGAAGTAGAGGCGGTTCCCCCTCATCTCACTGACGCAGAGGCTGCAGCACTACCTATGACGGGGTTGACAGCCTGGAGAGCCCTAGTAAGCAAAGTTGGGGAGAAGAGATCCGGAAAAGGAGCAACCTTGCTCATCACTGGTATTGGCGGTGGCGTTGCTCTGATCGCACTTCGGCTGGCTGTTGCAAGGGGTGCAGATGTCTATGTCACCAGCTCGAGCGAAGAAAAGCTTCAAAAGGCCGTTGAGCTAGGGGCCAAGGGCGGTGTAAACTACAAAGAAGAGGGGTGGGAGAAGAAATTATTAGAGAAACTTCCTTCCGAGAAGAAATTCTTCGATGGCATCATTGACGGTGCCGGTGGAGATATCATCGAAAAGGGTACAAGATTGCTGAGAGTAAGTTTTCCAGACCGACCTGTCGCATTGCTAAATCCATTTGATACGGTTCCGAGTCCCCATATTCTTATTTAACGATCACCAGGCTGGGGGCGTCATCTCCGTGTATGGCATGACTGTCGCTCCGAAGATGCCGTTCCCTATACAGACCGTTCTTAAGAATATTGATGTCCGAGGCTCCACGATGGGCTCACGCAGGGAGTTCAAGGAGATGATCCATTTTGTGAAGGAGCATAAAATCCACCCTGTCGTTTCACGCGTGCTACAGACTGATCTTGACGACATAGCCGGTATAAACACTCTGTTTGATGAGATAAAGGAGGGAAAGCAGTTTGGTAAGCTGGTCATTGAATTTGCAAGGGACGGCGAAAGCAAGTTGTGATTTGAAAATCCCGCCTGGTTATCTCGTTGATATTTAGTTGTTTACGCTGGAACTCTTATAGAATAGCGAGTTTATTTATCCTCCTCGGGCTATAGAGGTATACAAGATGTCTATATAGTGTCATCCAAGCCTTGGATATATACCGTAATGAATGGCATTTACTCGAAGTAGGTGTGAAATGAAGTATTTCGAATAATTTTGATCGATTTTTACCCAGCCATTGACAAAACGTAGACACCACTGGCTAAATCTATTTGATGAATGTTGGAGCCTGAGGTGGCGTCTCCGTTTGTTTTCAATCTAGAATTACACGAGTCTCTATTTCCCTACCTATCGACAATGACGGGAACCTCATCACCAAGATATCATATCAATAGATACGAACTTGCTGACATATGTAAACACCAGCATAGATTATACATCCAAATATTCAAATAGTACGATGATAAATACCCCAGGGCCAACAACTTCTCATAGAGGCCTCGGTTAAAGAAATAATAATATTGTTACCTTACCGAATTCTATCATCTACTTTTCGTATATCAGACGTGTATTCCATTTCTTACCTTCGCTATCCAGCGATTCGGAGCCATCATCTTCGCGGCTTCTGTGTCCGTGACGTTAACCCTTAAGATTGATATCTGGTGATGAAGGAGAGGTTCCCATCACTTATTATTTCTTGCATTAGATAACTAGGAAATAGAGACTCGTGTAATTCTACCTGTGTATGCGAAAAGTAGATGCATGATAGAATCTTTAGTAGGGGCTGGTAAGGTAATATCTCTTTAATAGAGGCCTCGGGGCTTTATCCAATGCTGTGGAGTATATATAATAGTATAGTGTCATGATATACGAAAAGCAGATGATAGAGTCGATCCTAAGTAAGGGTCGGTATGGTAATATGGATCTCTGAAGCCCTAGAGCTTCTATCATATCCATGTTATATTATATATCATAGTGCTATTAGAATATTTGGATAGTAGTCTATGTACACGCCAAAACTAGAGTCCGTATCTATTGATATGATATCTTGGTGGTGAAGCAGCATAGATACTGTACGATAGAAGCTCCAAGGTCTCGATTAAAGAGATCCCCTACTACTCTACCTCACCAACCCCTAATCAATACTCCATCATCTACTTTTCGTATCACATACTCCGCCTTACGTATGGGTAGAATTACACGAGACTCTAGGTATTTCGTAGTTATCCAATGTAATAAATAATAAGAAACGACAGTGATGGGAACCTCCTCCTTCATCACCAAGATAACCCTGGCTGTCTAATGTAGAAAATAAAAAACGACAGTGAGATCCTCTCACCAATCCTCTCACCAAGATATCATATCAAAAGATACGGACTTCGGTTTTGACATGTATATAGACAGTATAGATGATCAAAACGTTTAGATAGCATTACGATATGTACTCCACAACATATTAGATATGATAGAAGCTCCAAGACCTCTGTTTAAGAGATATTAAAATGTTCAGATAGCATTAAACGATATGTACTCCACAACATATTACTAGATACGATAGAAGCTCCAAGACCTCTGTTCAAGAGATATTACCTTCCTACCCTTCCCCAAGATCGATCTTATCATCTGCTTCTCGTATATCGCGTGCTCCATGTCACGCGTAGGTTTGTCGCAGCCCATATCGATATCAACCAGATTATCAGAAGACAACAATGGGCAGCAAGCTTGGTCTAGAAAGTAAAGGGGAAAAAAAAAAAGACGGCAGGCCTACTATAGGGACACGACATACGACACGCTTGAGACCAACACGTCGGAACTAGTTCCGGGGGAATGAAAAAGAAAGAAAAAGAAAGAAAAAGAAAGCAACTGAGACCGCACCCTGGGCAGATCTCGACGCGTAAAATGGTGACACGTCAAAAGACAGTTTACAGGGAAAAAAAAAAAAAAAGCCAGACCAGCGAGAGGCTGGGAGACAAAATCAAACTAAAAATCCCCAAAAAAAAATTTTGCTCCCCCCGCAGACATCAATCAAGGCCAATTTTATCCAAACCTCCTCCTCCTCCTCCTATGTAGGCCTCCTCCACGTCCACCCAATATTAAATCCCACAGGGGAGAGGGGAAAGAGCCCTCAACCCGGAGAGGCACCAACTTCAAACCTAAAAGAAGCCGCAAGAACCAATGATGAGTAAGAAGTGGTCTCTGCGAGAAGAGCAAGAGCAAGGAATGGGAACATATGTAACCAGCCCATGAAACATCATAAAGCTTGGCTGGAACGATCCGATTGATCGATGGATTCCAATTGATTTTTAAAACTTCAAACTTCCGAAGCTACTACTGACTAGCTACTTTGCTTTTTAACCTTCCCCCCACACAATTTCTTTCTTTTTTTTTTCTTTTGATCTCAAGCTTAAGCTATTTAGTATAATAAGTTATATGTATATGTACATACTACCTACATACGTCGGAAATGAATGAGTGAATGAAAGGATGATCGATTATCTATTGTATAGAATGGCTGTTAGATAAAAAACTTTATGCTGTGCAGCCATAGCTATTAGAATACACAAGTCACAAGTGAAAAGCTGTATTTGGATCTGTGTGAATGTTGTTTTTAACACTAGTGGCATCATTTTGATATTCTCTATCATAGCTAGGTAAGTTATTATCTGTAGGGGACAAGAAAATAAGGTCAAATGGGGTTCTTTTCCTCACCATCCTCGTATCATATATATTGATAGTTACCTACCCAATAACATTATTAACAGTACTAGAATGAATTGGTAGGGTAGTAGGAATTCCACACATATGTAAGAGTCAAGACATACTAAGCAGCTTACAGGCTACCATAGGTAGATAGAAGAGATAGATAGTTAACCGAGAGACAGACTATCTAACTCTAAATTTATTTCTACATACATACATTGATCTCCCTGGCTACCTTCCTATTATTGTACATGTAGCTAGTTAACTTCCATCCTTCATCCGAGCTGTAAGCGATTGGCTGGTTGGAGCTGGCATGCATATGATAGGTAGTTATTAACTACTTAGTTATATGACAAGACAAGAAGAAGCTTCTGCTATTAATATAATACTAAAAAAAAAAAAAAAAAAAACATAGTAGTGTCTCTGTATAACTTGACTTGGCTTTTGATTTTTACGATCTCTTATCTGTTACCTCGGAAGCTGATCTTGTGCAGGTGCTTGCTGAGGCAACTTATATCTGATTCAAATTAAGTAATCAAATTGTACTTTCATGGGAATTGAATGAATCAATCAAGGGTACCTATATAGGATAATATTACCGACGACCTTCCCTACATGCCATGCATACCTCTAGCTACATAGGTATCACAGGAGCTTTAAATTTCCCCACTGGCGTCCAAACACGCAGATCTAGGGGAAAAGGAAAAAAAAAAAAAAGGTTGAAGCACGAAATATTGTGGTTTGGTTAAGGGAATAAAGCAAAAAAAATGAAGAAGAGTAGAGTTAAAATGAAACCCTGTTGTTACATACATTGGTATACAGTAGTTAGTACTCCATGGTATGTGTGTAATCCATTAACTTAACCTTCAAGCTTGCCTTTTAACCGTTAAGCATTGGCAAGGGTGTTTACTTGGAATTCGATCATCCAGGAAAGAAATAGATGCGAAAGATGAAGAGTATCACATCATTAATAGTATTAGCTAGCCTCGCTTTTGGGCCAGCTGATTTGAGGCCGACGATTATTGTCATTGCCATCGCCAATATAATCATCATCATCATCATCATCACTACTGCTATCTAGTACATATCCTACGCTCCGTCGTTATTATGAAACCCACTTTTACTACCTATTTACCTATCGCTGCCAAATCAGATACATACCTAGTAACTAGTTATTTACCATCACACGTGGCACCCCGAAATTATCAACCAATGAAAGCTGCTACTATTTAAGTTTCTAGAAGTTATGACGGGTGGATAATAATTCAGGGCCGTCATTAAATGTTAATGAAAAACTCATATGATAAGTAAAGAAAACAAGGGAGATGGAAAATAACCTTATACCTACTAAAAGCATGCCAACCCCCAGGCCTTTCCTGGTAGAGTCATCAGTCTTTCTTTGGGACGGCCCTTATCCTAATATCATACATAGAAGTGGGTGCTCAAGTTCCAAAAATGCTCATTCAGGAATCAGTTTAAAAATGCTATATCATAAGTAGCAGTGCAGGTGGGCATCGATCAAAATTAGCCAAAAATGACATCACGTAGAATAACTATAATTATACTAATAATAGTCAATACAAAGTATAAAATAATGAGTTGTATACTGTAATATCGACTCGTATCGTTTTTGTCGATGACCGCCGCACTGCCAATAATAATGGGCGGATAAATGAACGAATGAAACGATGAAATAAATCCAAGTAGATCATGATATCCAAGTATTTTGAGCTTGGATCTTTTTTTTTTCCCTCTTCATTTCCTTCTCCCTCCCTCCTCCGCCTTTTTTTCCCCCCTTCCCCAGATTTTCTATGTATGTATCTTGCAAGGCAAGGCAAGCAATATGCATGATCATCGGTTTGATTATTAGGATCGTCGCGTTTGTGAGTTACTACACATGATACATACAACGACTCTATAGTCAGCCGTACATACTACTTTCTTTTTAACATTAGGTGTTGTTTTTTTTCCATGTACATTCTATTTGCTGTATGTTAACTTTAATTTGATGTAGGATCGTCCAATTGATAGAGTTAAAGAGCTTCATAGGATAGAGGAAGTGACATGGTCATATGGCCCCCGTGGGCAAGCGTGGGGTGAATGGATGAATGGATGGATGGATGGATGGATGGGGTTGCTACCGATGGGCATGAGGATGACAATATAATACCTACCCCGATGCAAGTAAGACTATCATACATACCTACCTTAAAGTTAATAAATTGCAGCTTTTTTTTTTTGCTCCTGTAAACTTGGATTGTTGGACTCGGCCGCGTTATTAGTCATGATAGAAGAAAGAAAGTTCGAGGGAGGAAGATTGCTCAAGAGCTGCAACCAAGTCGTAATTCTAACCACCTTGCAATATGATATTACCGACGTAGGTTCTGGGGTTTCTGGAGTGCATACATTATTACTCATCACACACATACATACATGCTACATACATTTCTCCATCTTTTTTGGCGGGGTATCATGAGAGAAAGCCTTGGTATGGACGTCTATGGTTCATGGACCTGGTATGTATGATCCACTGCCCCATACAGTAGTTAAGAACTTTGAAAAAGAAGAAGAAGAGGACACTACCTACACACAGCAAGAATAATATGCATTATTATCATTACTGTAAGAGGGAAGAACGGGACTACATACATACATACCTCCGTAAGAAGGAAAAGGTGATGATAGAGCCGTGAACGGATCGCAAAGTCAGTTAGCCGTGATTCGTGAACTCGGTGGAGGTATACGCTTACCAAGGCATCTACCTATCTGTGGGTATTTTCCCTAACCTCCCTGCGTATTAGGTATCATATATCATTTATTATATGTATGATATTGTTCTTATTGTGTGGGGAATCATCTTGTTTGGAGTCATCTTGTCCTGTCAATGCAGTGGGAACGTCGTCGATATCCTTGTACCTAAGCTTCTCGGTACCTGCTAAAAAGACGGCCTCGACAGCCGATTCCTTTTACTGTACCTGTCGAATCTTTTTGCCGGATTGCTCTCATTCTCTCTCTCATTTTTTTTTGCCCTCGAGTCCTTTTTCCCGTGTCTCACTCTACTAGCATGTTAGAGCGATGTGTATGCAGTGGCGGCGGAAGGTCGAAGGAAAAACGGAAAACTTAGTTGGTCACACCCACTGGAGCTATTCATTTTTTGCCCACAGATCTTCATTGTTTTCTAATAATTTTCTTTTCTGTTCGGGGGGTTTTTTTTTTGTTTATCCACCGAACTGGTCATCGATGATTGGCTGGACATAGTTCCTGTCGTCGTTGTTGCACGGATGACATAAGAAATTGTCTCCAGCCCATCAGATACCGGAATTTCCTGTATACATAACTTCATCTCGATAATGAATCTACATATGTGCATAAATATACGCTTACACGCTGTGCTTACGCCCTTCGCATACTTGGGTTATAGGGCTCTTTCCCCGTGCCCACCACATATGACATTGTGCTCTGGCTGGACGAGGCCATACGTATTATTCTATCAGCCTAAGGGTGGAAAAAAATCACCCCCCCTCCTCAAAGAATAAAAAGTAACAATAACAATATAGAAAAAAAAACCAATCTTAACCAATGAAACCAATGAAACCTTTTGACAGTTGGATATGAAATAATCGAATTGGTGATAATTCCTATCACACTACCGGTGCAGATTCCTTCGGCAAAGCAGTTCTTCTGCAAGCGGGTGCGTTTAGAGGTGTCCGAGGATTGTCACAAAAGACATCCTACTCCTCACATGGACAAGACCAATCTGCGGTCTTAGATTTCAAACAGGAACAACGGGTCTTCCAGACGCTAATTGGCCAGATAGCCAGACTGAGATATCAGTTCCTGTGCTCGCTTTAACCCTTCCAGGTTTCTTCCGACGGCATCTTAAGTTTCAACTTGAACCCTGTCGGCGTGGTTGCTTCATCCTACGGTCCAGCAATATGGGCCCCAATAGGACGGACTGTCAAGGAGCCTCCAAGAAGCTTGTTTAGCGCTTCCGAACTGTGCTAGAAAAATACATACATCCAGTGGTAACGACGGCGGGGGTGTTGGCCCCAGTGCCAAGAAGACGGCGGACTTCATAAACACCTATCTCCAGAGATAGGTTAAAAGTATATGACAACCGTCTCGTGAATAGCTCGGGAAACTTAGATTTCCTGACGGAACGTAGTAGTTTCACGACGGGCGATTCTGATGCAAGATGGGGAATTGCTGGCCAGATGAACAGGAATAGAAGCATTATTATAGAGCTGACATTGGCGTTCACATTGGACAAGTACTATACTAACTAACTTATTGCAAGACGGAAAAGAGAAAAAGCGAGAAGAAGAGAGATGGAGAAAACTAAGGTCCAGGACAATGGGCTCCGGAGCCCGACCATGACCACGCCCACTATCCATGAGATCCCAGGTGTTTTGCAGTCAATAATGATTGACAAGAATGATTCATGAGACGGAACAATCAGGAAGCGTTCAAACTTCAAGTTAAGAGATGCCCCCATGCACCTCGTGCAGTAGTGCCGTCTGCCCCAGGCATCAGCCAATGATCGGCTCATGGGTTGCTGTCTGCTTGTCAGCGGTTTTTCAAGTCATGGGTTCGTTCAAGGATGGGGGTTTGGTGTTTTTTTTTTTTTTTCTTTTCCCCTCATGAAACTCTGTAGTTACCAACTTTTGAATGCAAAATTCCATTGTGAAATATTTTCATCGTCAGACGACTGCACCCCACATGACTTGTCAAGCGGGTATTATTTTAGTTTGCTTCTATTACTAGCAATCGAAAGCTAACTTTAAAGACGATTGCTAAGGAACGCTAACTCTAAGCCTTAGAGCCTTAGCTAAGTTAAACGGGTCGTTCTAAGAATAGAACGTTCTGCCACTAATGCCGCTAATGTGCCTACCCGAGCTAGCGAGCGATCACCCAATCGAGATGTCATACCTTCTTTTCCGGCGCGCCCCGTCCCTAACAGCTAAAACTATACCTTCTCACCGCCTGGACAGATCGTCTCGAGGGTCAATCAATAGCTGTGTTGACTCCAGATTTTGGGTTGAGATGACTTAAGACCTTCTCTGGCACGGTATGACGCAAGCTGTTTGTTGTCGTGGCGGTTTGATACGAGAGAGTGTTGGCTTGGTAATTCCAAACATGAAAAGTCCGAGTCGGGCTTTGATCAGCCTCTCACTCCTGCACTGTCGAATTTCGAGGTCGATTCAGGATTCACCATTGAGCAATGCGGCGCCAATACCCTCGCCAGGGTTAAACAAGGCATCTCATACGGTATCTAGGGTTCGGCCATAACAGTTTTTGATGTGCAATTGGTTAGAAAGTAGAATGCGTTGGCTCGTCAGAGATGTGACATCCAGTCTTCCAATCGAAGACCACAAGTAGTAGAAGAAGACGGGGGAAAGAAGGAAACCCCCCCAAAAAGAAAGGAAAGAGAAGGAAAAGAAAAGGAAGGGAAGGGAAAGGAAGAATATTCACTGGCTGGCTGTCTTTACAATGGGATCCCAGAGGGGTGGACTTTCCAACCTGTCTATTGTAGTGGATGACCCTGGAGCCTCAGGGAAGGAGGATAGATGAACTTACATACCGGTTGTGATAGGGATCCCGGATGATGATGATGATGGTGCAAAAGGGTGCAGAACCCCGGCATATCTGAGGCAGCTGACAACGCCGATTCATCAGTTTCTCGCTATCTCTATATCACAGGAAGGCGCCAGAACGAAATCGGGTTGAATCAATCTCTATGTTCTGACGGCCTTGTGCTTTCCCTATAAGGTGGAATAATGAATTATTATATTTTTCGCACACAAAATTTGCGAAACTTATTTTTGTAGTCAGAGCATCATGTCGTCGATGAAACAAAGCCTTCGAGTCGTCCCTCCCGAGTCCCGCCAGACCTGTTCCTCTTCTTCCCTTTCCCTTCCTTTGTATGGGGAAATTAAAGAGAGAATGCAATCATCCTCGTCTCCGGCAAGGCCTTTCCATGTTCGGGCTGAATTGACCAGCCAGAATTTGAAGATACAAAGGGTTTCCCCAGCCTTCCCGTGTGATCGTCCTGCACTTCTGTACTGTACATGTATGTCCCCCCGCAAGGTATGCTCTTGTGTACATACATAATAGTACTTACGCAATGATTCTTATGTACATGTACGTCCTCCGGGTTCTTCTGAGGTAATTCTCCGTCCTTCCCCCACTATGATTGTTAGAATACAATTGATTCCCGTTACAAGGAACAGTTGGAATTACCACTATCTAGTACAGAACTTTGGAATGTCTCACGGAATGCCAAGACCCTACCATTAGCGCCATTGCTTATTCTTGGGGTTTAATTGGTCGGTCGACGTCGCCCACTCTCTGATTACTGGTCCACGGTTGACGAAGGCGGTTAGCTTCTGGAAAAAAAAACCAAAGAGTAAAAAAATTAGAAAATTTCAAAACATAAAAATAACAAACTCGAATACTAAAAGATAGAAGCATAAATTCTATGGAAAATAATAATAAGAAACAAAGATGACGACTTTTTCTGACTGACGGACCGGTTCGTTTCGGGCAAAATGTCCGGGTATTTTCCCGCGAGCATTCATACAGTAGTTACATCCATCGTTTCTACCTGCGTACACGCTATGTACATGTACCGTCGCATGCAAGCATCTATTGAAGCAGCTTATGTATTCTGCCTTCCCGGCCCTATCAGGAGCCACGAGGCAAACCTTCTTGGCTCTCTGTGGGGTGTGTTTCTGGAGCACACGATCATCGTTCAACGGAGTACAGAGTACGCTCCGAGAAGAGGGTATATACACTACACAGCCAGCAAGATGCTCAGCTTTATTATTCCAGTCCCAGGCACAGTTGTTTATTTTTGCATTTTTGCATTTTTTATTTTTATTTTTATTTTCATTTCCCTTGATGTTGACCGCCACAACTCATTCACGAGGTTTCCGTCGAACGAGGTTGGTGATTCCTTTTTCTTTTCTTTTTTTTTTTTTGGTTCGCTGTATGCAGATGTAGATGTATGACTTTTAGCAGAAGTGGCCCTTGCAGCGCGGCGATGTACAACTATAAATAGATAGGCCTCGCTAGCGGCAAATGGCTATCGACCAGTCGTGTGGCGTGCTTCCTGCTCTCATGCCTTGCTTCTCCAGGGCCATGCCGACCGCCACGATGCGTGCTTGATCAGAACAGAGACATTCCAGTGAGGTGGGAGCGTATGGGATCTCCAGACGGAGCGGTTATCGCAGACGCGCCATGCAGGTTAACTATTATTATCATATCGTGCGCTGGTGGAAGAGAGAAACATGACGGCGCAGGCAAGTTCTGCAGCCGCCGTTAGTTGCTTTGCGCATATGAAGCCGTCCAGTGCGGAGAGGACAACTGGAGCACCGTGTGGGAGAGACATATTGAAATGTTGAAAGCTCTTTTATTTTTTTTTACTTCTGCACTTCTTGGAGCACGAGGGATCTGGGGGCGATGGAAGATGGTTCACCAATCTAAGAGAACCGAGTGGGGTGCCAAGAACTCAGCCTCTTTTCGGATGATCTCATTCCCGACGATTTTTAGGGCATCCAAAACTTTGTGTGTTGTTTGTTCAGGGTTCGATGAGGTGAGTGGAGGAGGGACCAGTTTGTATCTGGTAACCTGGTTCCTGGTCATTTAACTAATCATATTTACTCTAGAGTAGTTAGTAAAGGAGGGAAAGGGAAGGTATACAATGTCCTGGGAGTCTGGGTCTGGGATAGAAGGGAAAAAGGCATGGACAGACATGGACAGGCCCTGTTTGGTTTTGTCGACCTTGTTGTTGACCTTGCTTGTGTGTGCTTGATGGAACTGGGGTTGAAAGTTGCTTTGCAGTTGAACCAGACCACAATGGGGGTGTTTCCCAGCCTTTCTGATGGCTACCGTTCAATGATACGTTCTCTTTCCTAGCCTAAACTACCCAGTGACCAACCCACCAAGACCACCACCAACCACCACCATGTCCTTCCCCAAAAGGCCCCATCTATCATAGTTTTAACTTATAACTTGCCAGTAACTAACTACTTACCTACCAGTGTTGCTCTCTCTTTTATTAGTATAACAACAACAGGCCTTGACAGCGGAATGGATGTAGAAGGTATGATACATACCGGAGGGAAACGTTCCAGTCTTTTCCGTACTCCTTTTGGACACCCGCTAACCACTAGTAATTAACACCCTGGTCTAGTGGTATTGTGGCCACATCACTGGCTGACTTTGCAGCCCGCCTGGCAAACGCTGGTTCGGTAAGCCAGAACAAGCTTGGAACGAGCTTGGAAGCCGTTTTGTTCCCTCTTTTTGAGGATACTACTACGCCATGCTTGTTCACCCGCTGTTACTCCTGCACCTGCTTAGCCCCGGCAAACTAGCTAGTTAGGTAATAAACTACTAACTAAACTACATAACTGGATCCCGAACACCTGCATCGCTTAACATTATTATATCCTCCTTCTTCCTCAAGCTCTTCTTCCTCTTCTTTCTTCTTTTCTCCTCTTCCTCCCTTAGAATCCCTCTTTCCTCTTAATTTCCGTAATGACCTTATAACTATAACTTCTCTTTTTTCCGTGTCGTTCTCACGTTTCACCACCACACTCGCTCTTAGTACGCTCGCTTCTGCAAAAACACTCGCTTCTGGAGGATAGGTATACTGGAATTAGAAGACCAGAAAACAACCCAGGAAAAAAGAAAATCAAACCTAAAGGGAAGAAAAATATTCATCAAGTCCAGATCAGAAAAAGATAACAAAGAAGAAAGGAAAAGAAATCAAACAAAACCAAAAAAAAAAAACCAACGTCAAGAAAGACTCGAAAACGGTCAAGACTCATAAGATATCAAGATCAAACGCTGTGATATGCTTCAGAGTGGCCGTTGACCTCTAATTTTTAATGATCTGGGATTGAACGACCTTTGTTCCCTGGTTCTTCTGTTTAGTTTCTTTGGCTTCTCTTCCTATTCTGTCAATCTTCGGACGCGATACGATTTTTACGAAACGATTCCAGGAACTTAATACTTAATCATTCACATTGCTGGCCAACCCTTTTGGTAGTGCGTCTGTCTGTCCTCAAGACCGAATTGCCTGCGCAACGTTCTCCAGCTTCATTGACATTACTACTCTCCCCCATTCGTCAATCACTCAATGTCAGCAGCAGCCTCGCCATAAGCAAAGTTGAGGAGAGGAAGAAGAGTAATTGGCACGTAGACTCGGTCTCGATTGGCCTACCGGGTACTACGGATAGTCGGCCTCCGACGAACTCTTGATGCTTCTTTGAAGCCGTCTGTTGCTCTTTTTTATCCTTCGAGACCGCAACCAGTCTCGTAGCGTCACTCGTTTCTGTTGGGGAGTCACCTTTGTGGCTGTCTGACATACTGTCGTTCCAAGAGATAGATTCTCAGTCGCTCGCTTTTTTAAGACGTTTAATTTCGTTGCATATATTGCAACGCCGTTCAAACTGGCTTACTCAAGCTGTCACGCGGTTCAGGTAAGAGAACACTCATCCGACTTCATGGCGTAATTGATTCCCTCCTTTCCCCCACGATCCGATGGCGTTCAATTCTCTCCTCCCTAAATTTCGATCGCTCTGCTGACGAGATCCGCACAAAACCAGCTCGATCAGGGTCTTCGGACTCCTCTGATAATCGACGAATCGCTAGATCTCTCGGACCCGAGATTTGCAGGAGTATACTCAGACGGTGAACCCATCTTGTCTATGCCTGCCTTTCAGAAGGCTCCGCAAAGTGATCTGCTCCGTGAGTAACTACTTCCAATTTCATCAGATACTTAGCAAACCGCACAATTCCCCGGCCAAGCCAATGCCAATCGGAGGTCGACGAAACATCAATTAACATTCATCTTCTCTTTTCAGATTACGATCCTTCGCGGACACTCTATGACCATGTCCCTTATTCTGCTCATTCTCAACCGCCTTACGTGGCTCAACTCTTGCCATCCCCCTTGGCAGGACATGGTAGTCAAGATCTGGCCAGCTCACCTTATCTGACTGATCAAGAATACCCTGGATCGGTCAGATTTGATGAGCCTCGTTCGCCCATGTTTGGGTTCCAGCTCCGTCAAATGCTGGAGGTCACGGGTTATTTTCCCCAAAGAGGCGGCGAGGGTACGAGGTTATCGGTGCAAATACGGTCTCCTTGTGATCTCTCTCACTCTCGTTCGACCACATTTGCTCTGTCCTTTGGATCTCATGATTGTGAATGCGTGCCGCAACTGGCCAGTGTGCAGGACTCCGTTTTCCACTACCAGTTTTCTGTTGATACGCCTACATTCATCTCGACCCAGTCGGCCCCCTTTGCAGTGCCCCTACGTCTCGTAATTGATCATCACGCAGATCACACTCCGACGTATCTGCCAGTTGGTGTCTACACGTACGAACAAGTTGCGCAGCCTTCGTTTTCCGATGATCCTCATCGGGTGGCTCCGGTCAATAATGCCCCTCCAATGCACACGCACAAACGGCAGCCGACCCAGCAAATCGAGATCAAGGGAGAGCACGACCATCACCCTTACCATGACGACAGCCCAGCCTCGTACTCTCCCTTCTTGCCGCCAGGGACGACTGCTAGTGGGTTCCCGGGTCTATACGCGCCAGATAACTCCCCTCCGGCGTTGCAGTTTGTCGGCAGCTCGGGTATCTCCCAGCCAACTCTTAAAGCTCCATCACCCTTGACGCCTTCATGGGCTGGTCCTATGGTGGCGGTCAACGGGGTGTCGATGGCGGCTGCACCTCACCCGCAGGCGGTCTCGTCTGCTCGTCCTCTTAATCCGACCCTAATCCGGACCTCGACCATCTCGCAGTCGAGTAATATGAGCCAAGTGCTGCCATTCAATCCATATGCGATGTACCCCACCAAAGCCGTTCTGAAACTGAACGGTGACCTCGACTCCATGACCGAAAACTGGAGCCCGGATGAGCGCGACGCGAAGAGACGATTAGTTCAATTCACTCGAGTTCAGAGCGGCAGTACCATTCATGCTGACTTTAAGCCGGTGTCGCCTGAGGATCGGGCACCCAACAGCATATGCATTAGCTGCATTCACTGGGAAGGCAAAAACGAATGCTTTGTGACTAGTGTTGATACCATCTATCTACTGGAGTCTCTTGTTGGTGTTCGCTTTACTGTTGAGGAAAAGAATCGCATCCGCCGTAATCTGGAGGGGTTCCGTCCTCTCACTGTCTCCAAGGCCAAGGCAGATAGCGAAGAATTCTTCAAAGTGATTATGGGATTTCCTGCTCCTAAGCCTCGCAATATTGAGAAGGATGTCAAGGTCTTTCCCTGGAAGATTCTTGGACATGCTTTGAAGAAGATCATTGGAAAATATGTGAGTTTGCTATTTCTTTCTTTCTGATGTTGTCTTATTTCTCTCCTTTCTCATATTTTACGCCTTCCTTGCTCCGTCTGCTGGGTAAAGGGGAAAAAGCTGATTTGTTCGTTCCGTGTAGTCTGCGAGCTATTCTTCAACTGCTGGAGCACTCCCGACTGCAATCAATACAGGCTACAGCAGCAATGACCCATCTTCGGATGCAGGCACCGACTCTCAGCATGCCCCGTCGCCTCGGTCGGTATCTGAGTCTACCACGCCGAGCACGTATGCAGCCAATCTCTCAACTACCGCGTTCTCGCCACCCATGGGGCCCTCGAAACCTGTGCTTAGTAATGGTGTGACGGGCCCCTCCGAGCTTGGGGTTACTCTCGCTGATGTCAATCATCCATATGGCCCGGTGCCAACGACTTACTCCTATCAGCCACCCTGTTCAGCGGGCCAGCCCATTCTGGCAGCTCGGTCTTCCTGGGGATTCAACCCACTTGTCAATGGCAACCCGACTCCCAACCCAGCGAACTTCAACTACGTTCCTGCGGTTCCCTACTCCATGAATCCTATGACCTCGGGAGTATAATGCTGTAATCTAGTCTCATCTCAGCTGGACTCCAGCTAATGAGACTTGTTCGTTTCCTGTTTTTATTTCCATGGCATTTCTTTTCCCCCCGCGGTCCCAGTCTTGAAATTCAGCAGTGATCTTTGTTAGCATTTACCACCTACCCTAATGTACCCTTATCCCTCCCCAATTTCTTCATGACCTACCATTTCTGTGATCACTTAAGTATACATCTCCCTGGTACCCATAGTACCTGCGTTCTTACCTCGCACTAATTTTTAGTATTTTTTATTATTTCTTTTGATTCTTTTATTACCATTTTTATTATTACCTTTTTATTACCTTTTCTTCTCTGCCTATCTGCAGTGTTGCCATATCCGCTCATCTCGTTTCCACCATGCCATGCCATGCCATGATTTCCACCCATGATTGAGTCATTCCTTGTATGATATGCGTTTTTGCGGAGGCTTACGAATCTCCTTCTGTTCATTCCTTGATACCATCGGAAGCGAAGGCGTTGGTCGATCAGTCCTTTACGTGATACCTTGATAGAGCCAGATTTTGGCGCTGGCCACTTGTTTTTTTGCTATGATTCACGACTTTCCTTTTATCACTTGATGCTCCCAGTTGTTTTATTATACCACTCCTTATATCGTTAGGCGCAAGCCGTTCATTCCCTCTAGATTTACATTGGTTGGGGAGCATCATCGATCCATTCCTTTCATGGCGTGGGTGAGGCTCGCAGTCATTCCTTGATACCAGCGTTAGTCATTTTGCGAGTGTTTGGAAGTTCTGGAAACATGGAGCGATATGAGCATCTAATGAACCCTTAATGTTTTAGTTTACGCATGTTTGATACAAAATCGGGATGTTTTGACTTGCCTTTTGGACACATACGGCTGACGCATCCCCTTCCTCGTCTTGATGACTGGATTGATGCCCTGCATGTGTTAAATTTGTTTTTATAATCTTTGATTGCAAAAAAGAGTTATGCCCCATCCAATGTTTACTTAGAGATAATATTACATGTAATACAAGATGTTCGAAGCAGCATTTCTCTGGAGTCTACCTTTTTGCGTGGTAACTTTAATCTGGGGTAAAGCATTTACACCGCCCTTTCACTGAGTGTCTTGCGGGAAAAACGAGGTGATGAACAGGGTTCATCGTTCTGAACTTAGTTTGAGTTGATTTATTAAAATACTACATAAGGTGTCATTCGACTTCTTCAAGGTGTTTTTCCTTATAAACCACTGCAGTGTGCTTACCTATACAGGTATCTACATATGTATGTAGGTATGACAAGACTTTCTATGCATGCGATAGTGCACTATTCCGCTTGCCGCTGAATGTTGAATCCTGATGTACATATCACTACCTAATTATAATAATGTACATGTATGTATTCTATACTACATACATACCTATGATATTCTATAGTACAGCAAATGACGATCAAAGATTTTTCTTATCATTATGTATATATGTATGTATGTATGTATGTACACCCACATTTCAAAATAATTGAAGTACACTGCGTGTATCAATAATGTCCATCACGATGGATAGTTACCTACCTAGACTAATAATCATTTCTTTTCCGAGACGTTTTCTTTCTTTCTCTCTCTCAGTGCTGTCTCTATAGGTAGATCTCAAGCTCTTCCTTGCCCCACTCTTTGTTGTTCTAGAATGAACATATACATATGATATGATAATGTATAATGTATAATGTATGCAGATTGCAGGTGTTTCTAATCATGTATGTATGTACATTAGGTATATGATATGATAAGTAGTATATTTAGTTGCAGCAACGATCAGACTACCTAGTAGAATATAGCCTGTACAGTGTAGGTTCAAATCGATCTTATATGTATCAGCAAATGAAGCCTGCAGCTGCTTTCCTCCTATATACAGACTCCAACAGAGGAAGGAAGCGTCCTTCCTGTCCATACATACTTCCTGAAACAAATCAACCGTATATGTAAGTAGATAAACTCCTGGCAGAGTGCTAGCAATTGGTCAAAGTCGACCAGCTAAAAAAGTCTGTAATCCGTATAGAGCTCGTTGTAGGAGAAAGCACTTTCCTGGTTCCTGAAAACCTTCTGGACATCATGCGCAATATACGGTCTCCTCCATAGCAGTTGTCCTCGTTTAAAACCCCTCGGGGACTTTGTCCATCTTAAGGGAAAAAGAGAGACAAACCGATATGACCCCGTCTCGAGTGGACCCTCTTTCCGAAGACTAGCTTAAGTGTATCGGAGCGTTCTTGGAGGCGATCGGCATCCGCGGGCTCAACGTTTATGCGTTCCCTTTGTGGTATCTGGTCGCCATGCCGACGTAGCCATCCTCAACGCCGTCCGCCCGCCGTGTTGGTGTGGCGGATGTTTAGGAGCTCCGGGCCCCGCGCCGGTTGGCCTCCGGTGATGTGCACGAGCACCAGCAGTACCGCCTTCATGTATTTTCCAATAGCCGCCGTCGGCACGTCGGCAACATTTTTTTGGCCCTACAATGATGATTTCCCCTGTTGACTCTAGGTTGATGTCTCTAGGCGCTTTTGGGTGCTGCCATTCACACCGGTCCCAGGCGTAAGACCAGCTTTTTAAAGGTGGTCAACCGAACTAGCAAGTGAGGGTTGTTCTGTACGCTGTCCTAGATCCATCTCTTAGAGGTGAATCCTCTGTCTTCTCCGTCGTTTTCTTTCGTAGAATCTTCCGGCTGTTCTGTAGATACTAATGGCGTCGCTTCGAGGGTCATATAAGGTCCACACGGTGTCTCCAAGTTCATTCTTTGCCGTCGTTCAGACAAGTTTCTTCGTCATTCATTTGTGAACATTCAGCTTCAATACTCCGCTGAGGTGGAATCTCTAATCTTCTCGCCAAAAGTGACGTCTCGACTCTTGGTGACAGTTCCATTCCGTGGATTACATATCAAGGACTGATTCGTGACCCAGGGATTCTGGCCTCCCTGGCTCTCTTCCGGGTTGTAATCTGCCCCTTATAATATGGAAGAGGTGATGCTCGAATAGTGGTTCCGCTGTTTCACCGGTGTCCAAGGCAGCCGGAAAGTTGTACCGCTCTGCATTTTCATAATCGCCGTCAGGGGGGAGACAATCAGCTAGATCGCTCTCAGCCCTTGCCTGATCCTCATCGTCACTATCGAAGAGGGCCAGGTTGTTACATACTCGAACGCAGTCTCGACGGTTGTCTCGATACTATGACCCTGGGTGGCGTCGTCAATTCGGAGCTTTTATAGATGACTTCATCCAACTCTGCCGTTATTGTGTCCATCTCCACTGGAGGGGAGACATGATCCACTGTACAAGTGAGTAGATGGCAGCTAGCCTGGAGAGAGACGAGGTGATAGGGGAAGAAAGAGGAAAAGAGTCGAGCAGAAGATAATACTTTGTCGAAGACAAAAATACTAAAAATTATATGGAACGCTTGTTTCCTTTCAAGTAGTGCCTCCAGTGCTTGAAAGACCGGATAGCCGGGTAAAAGGCCAGGAGCCGCTGATTTCTTTGTATATAGAGAGGTGCCTGGATTTCTAGGAGTAAGATCTATTATTCTAACTTTGTAATATCGCTATCAGTATTTACTAGGGTCTCTCCCGGGAGTCGACATTCGCTGCGGCTGCACGAGCAGGTTTCCGGCGGAAGATGCACATTGTAAAGGAGGATCAAAGATAATCTACTACTCCCTCGGCCGTTCGCTGCTTGTTGAACCGCAGGCATCGCGCACGCAGGTTCAGTAGTCTCTGCATTGGGCAGTTCGTGCCCCGTACCATGAATTCATCCATCATCTCCTCCACCATGTCTGGGCATCCGACCGGGACGGAGCTCTGTCGCTGCCGGTGTTCGAGCCTGGGGATTTTCAACGTTAGGCGAATGTCCGCTCGTCTGTGATAAAATTATCGTATCGGTAATCATACCTGTTGGTAACCAACTCGCACTACCATGAACCGAGCTATCTTGACAACGGCCGAGAGGATAGGGGAGTACGTTTCCGGTGACCTCCACCTGCCATCCGAGTGGACCGCCAACGTAGCGAGAGCGCACGTGAAGGCGCAATCGTACTCCGACCGTATGACTTTCTGGCCGAGGAGGGAGATTGCGAACTCCATGCAGGCTTCGTGCACCGGAGTCATAGTCGCTTCCGACCAATTTTATGGGATGCTAATATCGTGGACGCAGCAAGCGAAAATACGACAACGACTCTGTTGAAGTGAGTTCTCTCTTCCTCCATGCGTAGCGCCGCCCTTTCCATCTCTTCATGTTTGCATACTTTAGAGGAGGGCATCAATGCCTTTATGACATCGAAATATTTCCGTCGTTCTGAATCTGAATCCGGCTCCAGAACGGTAATAGATATGTTGTTTTGTGACCGTTTGAACAACCTTGACGATAACAACTCTGACCGGAAAATGAACTGGACTCGCCGGCAGCTTCACAACGGGCAGTCGGATAGTTTGTTTCGTGTAGTCAAACATAGTAAGTACAGGTGCTGTGGCGAACGCGGTCTTCAGGTCGTTAAATGCGTGTTGTTGTTCGTCGGTGTGGTCTGTAGAGAAGATCAACCTCCCATGCGTGTTGTGTATTGCTGTCTAAGGATATTGCCTAAGAAATAAGTGATATTGACGAAGATTTCTTCTTCAGGTGAAAACAGGTGGCTCCGATGGGACAGTTCCGCAGAGACCCCAGGTACTGTTTCTTGCCGGATGAATTGGTCTTCCCGTCTCGAACACGAGGATCCAACACCAGCATTCCTGGGAGGTGCATCAGCTCAGCTACCCGACGTAGATACTGGTTATTAACTGTAACTGCTTTAAGCCCTCACAGAGGCGAAGAGTCCGTCTTTCTCAGGGACAAAAGGACAGGCAGCTTGTCGCCATGGATTTTGAAAAATTTCCCTATGTGCTCCATCGATCGATTTGGTTGGTTGGCGGGGACGCTGCTGGGTTCATTGACGGTCGGATGGATCCGAGGTGTTTCTGTATACTGCAAATTTTCTAATTCGGCAACGGATAACAAAATCGGTCTGGGTCGGAGGTCTCGATTGATCTGATGGCCTCTACGTCGGCTAGGAGGTTTCCACCATGTGCATTTCTTGTACGTCGGTCTCCAATTGGAATCCGGAGATCGGATTCGTTGTCAAGGATCGTCCGGCGCATACGGACGATGTCTGCACGAAATAG
Source organism: Elaphomyces granulatus (assembly GCA_002240705.1). Classification (NCBI taxonomy): domain Eukaryota; kingdom Fungi; phylum Ascomycota; class Eurotiomycetes; order Eurotiales; family Elaphomycetaceae; genus Elaphomyces; species Elaphomyces granulatus. The sequence continues at coordinate 31,155 of NPHW01002198.1, forward strand.
TTAACTTCGGAGCTGAGATGTTTAACATCGGTAGCTAGCCTTTCGATTCTGGCTGTAAACTGGTCTGGCTTTTTCTTCATGGAAACGCCTTCTGGATTTCCGAAGACCTGATCCTTCTTATCAAATGTTGTCACATCCGATTCCTTGAGAGTACACGTCATTAGCAAGTTCGAAATGTGATGTTTCGGACGCGATGACGTTTTGGTAAATTAAGCGGTCCGTGTGGCGGCTATTTTCCTTCCTAGAGTTCAATCGCTAGGTCGACTTCGGTGGGTGAAACAACATCCAGTGGTCCTCTGGATCAAGTGGTCGATAGCAGCAAGGGGGTAATTTTTAGGACACTTGCGCGGACTTTTTGAATCTCCTGTCGCCTCCGACTTCTACTCTATGGAGTGAATATTGCTACTTCATATTTACCGAAGGTCGGGCTCTTCCCCTGGTTCTCTTTCAACTGCAAGAAAGAGTCGGTAGTGCTCTCGTACCACACCGACATGAGTCTATAAGAATGTAACGCACCAAGTAGGTACTGGCCTTAGCTGGGGACCTAAAGTGGCAGATCCCAGCAACAAGTTTCGGATACCTTTGGGTGTAGGACTTAAGGTCCTTGTTTCGAGTTCTTTGTTCTGAAATGCAACTTATCCGGGCTCCCGTGTCGATATCAACCAAAGCGTCGTATGTTTGGCCCAACCGTGTGACCTGGCCTTCGACTTGAAGGTGGATGTCAGCCGTTAACATGGCTCGTCATCCGAGGAGCCAGGTAAGTCCTCCGTGTTGAATGTTACTCGTCTTCCTCCGGACAGTTGGTTTTGAAGTGCCCAGTTTTATCACATTTGTAACGGGTGAACTCTCCGGCTTTGTTGACTCCGGAAGGGCTCTTGTCCTTGTCCTTCGTGTTGGCGTTGACAGTCTGGGTTACTGTCTGGTCGTGAAATGTATCCTAGCTGAACTTTCCATTTCCTCATCACGGCCACGGTAGCCATTATGGGATGTCAGGACCCTGGTCCAGCCAAGCTATATAGCACACTGAGATTTATGTGCCTTTTTGGCTGTGGCCTGGTGGTAAACTCAGTGCCCGCTAGGCAGCCGGGCTTCCCTCACAGAAACGGTAACGAGAAGAGCATAGATGTCCCCGTGTCTGGCTTTGTTGGTCCTTCTGTCCTGAAGTGTCCCCTTGATTGCTGCGAGAGTGCCTTGTAAGACAGTCGTCCATCCTGCCGTAGGCCTCCCCATACTTGTCGAGCTAAAGAAGCCATCTCCATACGAGCGTTAGGAAGTGATACGATCCCTGTGGTTTGAGTGCGAACGCCCTTGTGGAGCTTAGAGTAGAAGATATTGGCCCGGACATTGTCAGGGGCCTCCGGAAGCCCACGTTCAACCGCAGGTCAAATATTAATGGGCTCTGTCCTTCTCGCTGGACGGCTCCTTCGTATTCGTCATGGACAAAACCGAAAGTAATTGTTCTTGTCAGCCGGGTTGTTACGGAGGTATGTAACTGGTGCCCGCAGCCCGACAGGCCTTGGCCATTTTCGAAGTGGCCTTGATGGGTTTTAAATCGTCCGATGGATACTTCCAAGCGGCTCCTTTCGCGATCGATGTCAGCCTTCCATGCTCGAATAAAAGAGTGAAGAGTCGGGATTTCAACAGGCTCGTACTTAAGATATGGACACAGGGTTATCGTCGTTGTCGTCGTGACGGATTGTTCGCTTAAGACTTTTCAAGGAGTCCTTAACCTTCTGCAGTGCTCCATCCAAATAATACTGCAGTTGATTCAAGAATGTTGCCCGAATGCAGCCTTTCGCCCGGATCGTTATTAGGAAGGAGGCTGTTACAATAACCTGATGCGGAACATGATATGATACATACATATGTCCACTGCACAGTTCAGCCAGCGTACGTGTGACCCATGGTATTATTAGAAGGGAGATACGAGTCTCGATCTGACGTGATACGTCGTCGTCCAGTAGGTTAAGCAGCGTCTCAGAGTCGGTAGATAAAAAAAGAAAGAGGGTAGTTATTAGTGGAAAGTTGAACAAAGTATTTGGGATAATTTTAGATCCCGTTACTAGTACATGTACTAACACCGGATTTAGTTAGGGCATGCCGCACAGCTTTAGGTATCGCTCTTCGCGACTGCTATCCGCGCTTGGCGCGGCTTACCTCAGTCCCTCAGCCGTACACAAAAAGGCGGTGAAGTGCTGACTCAACAGTCTGAGGAAACTGAGGGCGCGGCAAACGCTTACTGACATAAGTTCGAGAGAAAAAAGGTTCTTCTCCGATGATAGATGGCTTGGGGGATTTGCAACAGGTCAAGAGGTTAAAGTCTCTCGGCTTAGGAACAGCACTGCCAGCATTAAAGCCCTGTGAAGTCTTGACTCTTAGGAGGCGATCCAAATATTTCAGTAAAGCGACGTCACCAATTTCTGCTTCATGCCATTTTAATACGGGACATTTTTAACCTGTATGCATTATTGAATCTGTTACATGCTATACTACGTGAAAATGTTGCATATTAATAAGTGGAGGTGATCTTATTTCTATTTTACATTCATAATTTCTGCTCCTTCCAATGTTACCCATCTTCGCTTCCACTCCATCTCGCGACAGTTTGGCTTTC